>JAKCPI010027900.1:0-16118 GCA_023213315.1 Euborellia annulipes | reverse complement strand
TTTTTTTTGTTTGTTCACCTACCAAAAAATCCTTTGTTCCTGATTATGAATTATATTGATGTCCGAATTGCGACGTGAGTGAAATTTAAATATTAGATAGACTATTAATTTCTTTTAGTCCCTATTAATTTCAATCACCTGGTATCCAATTCAATTCAAATAAATTCTTTGCCTGGGATAGGATAAAAG
Organism: Euborellia annulipes; assembly: GCA_023213315.1. NCBI lineage: Eukaryota > Metazoa > Arthropoda > Insecta > Dermaptera > Anisolabididae > Euborellia > Euborellia annulipes. Next base: position 15,929 of record JAKCPI010027900.1, on the reverse strand, counting down.
TGAACCTTTGGCCTTTGGCACAAGAAGCTAATGCTCTCACCTCTTGAGTCATGGGGACAAATTTCATAAATGCCTCAAAACTTGATAATCTGTTGGAAACTCTTCGAAACTGGATCTTGAATTTGTACCGAATTGAAAATGAATAGTGTGCCTTAGAAGCTAACAAATCAAGCGATTGCATTCCTCAAAGAGAGAAAAGATAGACGCGCGCCTTGTTTATCTAACTTTCTCTTTCTACGAGTAAAAGGTGGTGCTTGAAGTTTCAGAGACCTCCATTCATTCAATCATTTTGATTGAGATTCCTCAAATCTAGACGACACCTCTGTAATCAGAGATAGGGGCAAAAATGTATTTGTTAGGCAATTTGGGCCTCCTACTTATTGTTATTAATATTATCATTGAAAATTTTTAGATTTTAGAAAAAAATCTATCCTGAGATAAATTTTAAAATCTAGAATAAAAACGAAATTTCAGCAATATATCGTCCTTAATTTACTGCGAGGATAATTAATAAAGTAGGAAAATAAAATAATGAACCCATTTTCGGTAATATCTTTCCATTCTAAACGTTTGCCGATACTTACCGATATTGAATGCTATCTGCGATTGTATAGTATTTATTTACCCATTCAATTATGAAATATTTTTGAAAGAAAAGTGGTAGATGTTATCAATATGTTGGACACGATAACATTTGTCAAAGCATTATAACATATGAATGACAGTCATTTGATGAATGCATGTGTATGTCAGTTGTCGGTTTGGTTTGTTCTCTACAGTATATATGCCCCATCCTGTGCGCTATCAATTATCGTTTATATTGTATCTATATGTATATAGATATAGGTACTATTTCCATTGCATATGCATGAATGAAAAAAAAGAAATCAAAATAAATAAACGAATTTTGAAAATAATTAATAATCTGAGTTATTTTACGTTATCACAAAGTGATTTGGTTTTTATTCTATTGTTTTTTGTTCAAGAATATTATTCTTTCACTTTCAATTTTTCTCTCTTTATATTTGAATAAAGAGTTAAATTTTTTTTTTTTAAATTTTAATTCTGTTAAATTAAATAATAATTTAGTTTTAATGAAATAAAGTGTTTTTTAAGATCAAAGAAAATTGCTATTGATAAAAAACAACCCAGAAGAGGAAAGTGAAAATATATATAGGTATACGAATATAACACTTTTATATAAATTAAATTATATGATTTACATTTTATTCATTGGCCTAAAATACTTATTTTCTTGCTTTATCAACTTTGATTTGAATCCGTACAGAATTCTATAAATACGACCGAAAGGGAAAGCCTGTCCATCAAACAATGAGCCTAGTCTACTCAAATTTTATGATAATTCATTTAAAAAAAAATTAATTAAGTAAAGGGGCCTATACACGAGCAACAAAAATGCGCATTACCGGGCAATGTTTCCCAAAACATTGCCCGCTAATATTTTTGATCAATGTGTTGGAAAAAAATATTCCTGGGAAATGTATAGCCCAATATATCTCAGTAATGTTTGACAACAGTGTTGTCCGGCAATTATGCCTTATTTTCGCTCAGTCAGGGATATCAAAAAAACCTTGCCGGCAACTAGTAGCAATGCGGGCCATATTGCCGAGCCATATGAACATACTTCTGGCAATATTGCCAGGCAATACTGTTATCAAACATTGCCGAGACATAGTGGGCTATAAATTGCCTAGGAATATTTCGGCAACAAATTGCCCAAAAATATTTTTGGGCAATGTTTTGGGAAACAATGTGCATATTTTATTACTCGAATATAGGCCCCTTAAGATCGCTCAGGGGTCCACATCTTGTGGATACGTGGATGGCGACCACGAGCCACCCAAGCTGGGACAGGCAGTCCTTCTGTTCTTTGTATGTCTGTCTCTTCCTTCCTCTTTTCAACAGGCGTCAGACCGTGCGACGGGCCGGCCTGTTCTGATTCTTCTCGGTCGCAAAAACGCATGATAGGAGTGATGTCCGCCGACCCCGCATCGCGGGAATAAGACAAAGACAGAAGAAGATATATAATAGGCCTATAATAGGCCCCTTAAGAAAAAGTTTTCTATCCATTTAACAAAACATGATTTATTTATATCATATTTTTATTCTAAAGCGAAGTTATTAAATGATAATTCCCTCCTCCCCTTTCCTAAATCTTTATCTAAAATCAACAAAATCTTGGCAAAATAAGATATTTTACCGTAAAAAATCATTTAATTAATTTTTATATTATTGACAACAATTTTTGGTATTTTCAACATCCAGCTTCTTTCTTCACCCTCCCCTCTAAGAAACGACTAATTACCTCCTCGGGCTCTTACATCATATCTACCTGGTATGCGATCTCTACACTTCACTAATTGGGAGTTTAATTTCGATAGGGGCTTCTCTTCAGGCTTAAATCCCCCTCTCTCTTTCACATTTTCTGCTCTACCAACAGGCTCTTGCACGTCTTAAATATTTAATTAATTTATTTAATGTGTTTATTAAATCGCTCCCCAACGAGAGCAGTGACACAACTTAAAATTTTGGGTTTTCAAGTTATAGTTTGGAACCAAGTTAGAAAAAAAAGCTTACTGAGTTGGTCAGCAGAGCCGACACATGTCAGATTCCGCTAGATAATCGATCACAGTATGTATTACAAATTTATGAGATTTAAATGCTATTCCGAATGGAATAAATAAATGTGACTAATCATTTGCATAGTAAATAAACTTATTAATTAATATTCTTTTAAAAAATATGCCTCGAGTGCCGATTGATTTTTCGTGAATGTCTCTGCTGTCGGTGGGATCTTTTCATCAGTCTTTATTGTGATTTAATCTTGTAGCTTAACAATTTTCCATCTGGCGCCTATATTCTTACAAGTTTAAATATATTTTCATTTCCAGTCCTCATTTTCATTCATACCCGTAAGCCCCTATAAGAATGAAAATATCCTTTCACAAATGTGTCATTCTTATAGGGGCAATCTATTTTTTGACTGACATCCACTTGCTTGGGAATGATAAAATACAGCGTTTCCCAAAGTGTGGGTCGCAATCCGGCGCCGGGTTGAAAAGTTTTGCCCGGTCGCGAAAAAATATTGTAAAAACAAAAAAATATTTTTAATATTTTCAAACAAACAACTTGATTTTTATTAATAAGCAAAAGAGTGGGTTCGTGGGACCCCCGCTAGGAACGATTATAATTTAATATGAATATTATTTAAAAAAGAAAAGAATTATTTTTTTTTTAAACAAGCATGTGAGCGGCTCGAATCTCGATACTCGCACGCACACACATACACATAGAGAAAAAGAGAATTCTCTAGAGCTGGTGGGGGAAGGTTTCAGCTAGCTTCGTCTTCCTCCGCCGGAGCTCGAGGCTGTAACGCTTTTTTTTAAGTTACGTGACGATTTCTGCCAATTCACCCTACTGAAAGCCGCGTAAAAGAACTTCGCTCCAAAAATAAAATTTGTTTTGTAGATAAATGTTTTTTTTTTTTTTTATAAGGTGGGTCTTAAAAAATTTTAAAACCTCGTACCGGGGTGCGGTCAAAAAAGTTTGGGAAAGGCTGATATAATATATTATCCATCTGAATCATAAAAAAAATAATTTTAAATCTTTTTCGGCATATGAGACTATTTCCTGGTCCTGATTTATTCGGGAGCCAACATAAATTTAATTGTCTCTCAGGGAGGAAAGTGAACTTGTGACCTTAGTAAAGTTTCTTTAGAAGAGTTGAATTTATGAACAATCAAAATATATCAAAGAAAAGAAAAAAAAATTTCATTTCCATAGGACTCTAGTAATTCGTTATGTAAAAGAATTTAAAAAATAAAAAATTAGGAGAGAGATTTCATTAGAAAAAGAAAAACTCATTTAAAAAAATCACAAAAGCTTTTTATTTTTTTAAAGAGTTGATAATATTGTATTGTTTAGAATTTAGTTGTAGGGGGATAGGAGTATATTTCGGGAATGCGAAAAAAGAAAAAAAAAAAAAACAACTATTGACTGCGGAAATGGACTTCTAAAGAAGTTGTTCCAAAACTAGTCCAGATAGAATTCTAAATGAGTTTGCAAGACAGATGTTAGAGGAAGAAGGGACACATTAAAAAAAAAAAGAGGAAAAAGAAAAATTGTGTTGTGACTTTTTAAAATAATATTAGGTCTATTAGAAAAGAAAAAAAAGTAAAAATAGTCTTCAAGTTTTCGCTAAGAAGCAGCTTATTTTTCATTTAGTGGATTAGTAATGAGACTATAAAAACATTGGTTTAAATGCATTTTACAGATTTACTAATACAAAAGTAACCTAGCTTTTATTTGTTACTTAATTCCTTTAGCTTTAGACATAAATTATAAAAATATTTTTTTTAAAGTAGGCCTACTTGTACAAACTTTTTTTTTTATATTATAAATATATACCTGGTACATTCAAGAATATTTTATAAAAAAAAAAGATTTAAAATGATCGAGGGATACACACGCCCGCAGCAGGTCTGCATAGTGAACCTTGAGGGACACACAGGGATACCCACTCCCCGCACCAGGGACACGCATTTTTCTTCTGGTCCCTTTCGATGCAGGCAGCCAGGTAATTAGTCTCCACGAAATAAAGCTCTCCTTACAGGAAACAGTTTCGGTTTTAATTAAATTAGGCCATCTTCAGTTCATTATTGAGAGTATGAGCTCAAAAGACACAGAGTCAATAAATGACAACTCCACAATTTGACTCAATTCTCTGTCATTTGAGTACACCCTCTCAATAATTAACTGAAGATGCCCTTATTTAATTAAAGCCGAAACTGTTTCCTTTGAGGAGAGTTTTATTTTGTGGAGACTAATTACCGAGCTACCTGATTCTTTCATCTATTATTTAAATACAACAGTCACTTTATTCCTTCAAATTTAAATATTTTTTATTTAACATTGCACTTTTAAAAAAATTTTATTTTAGGCTAAAAAACACAAAAATTAATTTTGAAGTAAAGAATTTAATTAATTACTATGATAATCAATTTAAAAATATTTAAATCATTTTGATAAATAAATATGCCTGGACCCCCAATATATATCATTAATTAATTTAATTATCGTCTATATGGCCTAAGATGCCGAAGAGTTTTTAAAAAAATTTAAAAATAAAAATCGAATTTTTAATTTCATTTTGTTGTCTTTTCGTCATCAATCATTCATTTTCATTCAAAAATACATTTTTTTTATTTTATCTGGATTGTTGTGAATCTAAAATTTTATTTCAAAGACAAACAGACAAGTCACACACAACTCGAATAAAGGCTTATCTTTGACATGATATTCCGATCAAAACACACATACTTCCATTTCCTATGGTAACATAAAAAGAAAAAATAAAAGATTCATTAAAAGATAAAAGAAAAAAAAATCAAAATATTCCAGGTTAATTTCAATTATCAAATAATATGAATGAACGCTATCAAAACTCGTCTTTCTTATCTGACGTCATATCCCTTTCCATTTCCCTTGCCTGGTGATTGATATTTAACCACCCCCCACCTCCATATATGAATAACAGGCTTAATATTTCGATTAATACAAAAATGATTAAAAGATAAAATACAATTATGATATTGTGATAGCATAATGAAATACAAACATGTCACCTTTCCATCCTTCATGTTGTTGTAATACAATAAAATATAATAGATATAATTAATTTTTTTATTCATATATTTAAAGTTTTGAATGTCTAATTACTATTAACCAGCAATTTAGAAAAATATAAAATTATTTAGAACACTTAGACGCTAATGAGCACAATATTTCGGCGATGACTCTAGATAGTTGCCTAATAAGAAATGTGCTTTGTGTAGCTTTAATAGCCTAGTGATTATAGGTGGGAAAGTTAGCCATATAACAAGCAGTAGGTGGGGGGGGGACTCACGCACCTGCTGATGTTTTAATCCATATACACCCCAAAGTATGATCATCAAGTTGGATGATGAGCGATCGTTAAAACGAGGAGGAAGGAAGGCAACGGTGAGAAGCTTTTTTATTATCATTACTCACGTAATTGTGATTGAGTTTGAGCAGAGATAAGCTTCACCATTTTATCTAATTATAAGCTATACAGTCATTGCAAAAATAAACTTAAATATCTAAAAATAATAAGTAGAGATAAGATTTTTGATCGGGCAAACTAAATTTAAAATATTTGAAAAATTACGAGGGGTGTCAAAAATAACCGGAATTATTTTTTTACTAGAAAATTCTGCTTAGTTTTATTCAAATTCCATTACGTAATCTTCGTCGGACAAAATACGATTCCAGCGTTCAGCCCACTGTTTAAAACACTCCCTGAAGCCCCTTTTTGTTAGTCTATTAAGTACACCCGAAATTTTATTATTTAGCTCTCGATCACTCTGAAAATGACGACCCGAAGCTCTTTTTTCACTTCAGGTGGAAGTCACACGGCGCTAGGTCCGGTGAATAAGGTGGATGTCCCAAATGCTTAATTCAGTGATTGTACTTGAGTCCTGATGGCGCGAAGTAGTGCATTATCCTAGTGAAGGGTCTCATTTTAGCAAAATGGGGTCTTTTTGTTGCAATTCTCCTTCTTAATAGCCCCTTCAATACTTCACAATAGTAATTGGCAGAAACCGTACTTTGATTATCCACCATGGTCGAGAGCTAAACAACAAAATTTCGGGTCTACTCAACAGACATCAAACAGGGGCACAGGAAGTATTTTGAACAGTGGACTGAACATTGTATTTTGTGCGAGGGAGGTCTGTAATTGAATTTGAGAAAAATAAGCAGAATTTTCTAGTAAAAAAATAATTCCTGTTTTTTTGACACCTCCTTGTACTAAGCATATCAAATTTAATTAAATTTTTATTCTAAATATATTATCAAAGATTTATTGGAAAATGTTAACGTAGTTGCTAATTATCTTTAAAAAAAAAAACGAAATTAAAATTAATTAAGTGCTCAAGAATAATGAATGGAAAATGGAGAGTGGGAGGCTTCTGAATAGAGCAGAACAAGAACAATTACCCAAAAGATTAGAATCTATAATGAATGAATTCATTTCTTTTGTTTCAACCCCTCCGATGTCACGTGCAATTCACTCGGGTCATTAGCGAATTTTCAATACATTATCGAATTTTATCTTCCCAATTTTTTTTTTTTTTTTTTGCCTAACCGCTTCGGTAATTGAAAATTTGTACACTCACTTCGGATTTAATTATAAAATGGAGGGTAAAGGGGTTGGGTTGTGTGTGTGTGTGTTTTTTTTTTCAAATGACCAAACGTCAAACTGACCCAGTTGACGATCGAATCAATCGAATGTCTGCCATTAAATAACTCTTCTCTTTCTCTCTCGCTGACTCTTTAATGGATTAAAATGTCTACTCTGTAATTATTGTAGATTTTAATTTTCCAGCCTATTCAATGGTGTATTCAGGCCGTTCAAAACGAGGCATCTTCCCGGTTCAGAGAAATTTATATATAATATATTTATAATAATAATAAATATCAATCTTTTCTTTTACTTGGATTAGTAGAAAAAAATTAAATTATTTAGATCGATAGATGATGTCCAAAGTAGAGCATCTTAAGACGGAATAGGACCGACACACCGAAGGTGTTATGCATGTTTTTCCCGATAAGAGGGAGTTGTGTGTCATAAAAAGTATGCCCAAAAAATCAAGTAATTCAAAAATTTGCCAAGAGATGTCAGAATGGTCGCTAATAATATTTAATGCATTTGGTTAATTTTCATTGATCTTTTAAGTGAACCCATTCTAATACATGAAAGTAGCTACATTATACACTATACACTACGTCAAGAGTAATACGACCTATTTCATGTATTAGAATGTAATCACTTCTGATGATAACAAGTAATTGTCGCAATACTTATCAAGCGTTAATTTTTAATTAATAAAAACTTTGAATCAAATAACTTAGTATGTAATTTGTATATTTAATTTTAATTGAATTAGTTAATTAATCAAATCAAAATAATTTGAACCAATTTTTAGAAAATCGAAAAAAAAAAAAACTGAAAAAGTACATCAGTAAAGTGCTAGTAGGTCTACTCTTTAGTCGTATTTTTTTCGAAAACTTAAATATAAAATTTCAACCTTCTAGCTCTTTTCATTCTTGAGTAATTTTAATTAAATTTATTACGAAGTCAATATTTTTTGTGTATTAAAATATCTCTCTCTCTCTCTTTTTCTCTTACATCTAGATGCTTTAACGAATTAGGTATTTTATTTCCATCAAATAAACTTGAAATGTTTGGCAAAAGAAGCTTCTAATTAAAATGCATTGAACAATGTTTAGAATTTAATCCCGCGGATGTTCTAAACCAATTTAGATTCAGATTGGTAAACTCTTAAATGGAACAGGATTACCTAACAGATGCGCCAGGATTAACGTAACCCAATGGTTATGTCTTTATCGAAGAAAGAATAATCCGGTGATAAATAAATAAATGTTAGCAATAGGGATTTATGATTTTTGCACATATTTAGGGTTTTTTTTTTAAGTAATCTTATTGGAGAAAAAATCTCAACAAATAGAAGATAAATTATACATTTATATGCATTAGTTAATCTAGACAACTAATCATTTTTTCAAAGCAAATATATACTCAGGCCTTGTATGACATTCATCGAGGGAGGAATAAACCCAGATAGCACAGTACGTCTTATATACGTACATAAGACGTACTGTGCTATCTGGGAAAAGACAGTATCAGAGGTATTTATTTTATTAGGAAGAATTTCGCCTACATCTAAAAATTAGGGTCCGACCGAAACAAGATTTTCAGCCGAAACCGAAACTTGTTTTAAACTTTTTTCCTATATAAAATTCCTACATATAATTCATATCATTTTACCTTTGTTTTTTAGTAAATTTACCCTCGTGACTCATATAATCACTCCATTTTTACCTCCTGTGGAAACTATTTGAACTTTTTTTCAATTTCTCTTTTGAGGTAGTTTTTTTTTTGGGAGGGGGGTTAATATAAAAATTAATGATTAATTTTTTTTTTCTTAATCTGCATCTCTTTCTGAATACTTCAGTGCAAATTTCAGCTTGATATGTTGAAAACGAAGGGATTTATTTTCTAAAAAATTTCACTTCAACTCTGAGTCTCGGAAAGACTTCCCAAGATAATTTTTTCCATCTTTAACAAGATTTTTTTCTCAAAAATATTTCAGTGCAAATTTCAGCTTGAATATTGTAATATAATTTTGGATTCTTACTAAGGATGATAAAAGCAACAAACAAAAGAAATTTCATCCAAATCTGTAATGGTGGATTACATGGCTGAATGATTTGACAATGATCCCCTTATTAATATAAAGATTGGATTCATGTCAAAAATTCGATTTCGAGGTTTTGATGGATATACACGTTTTGAGGTCCCCTGAATTCAAAAAGATGATTTTCGCCAACATGTTCTGTCTGTCTGTGTATCTGTGTATGTGGGTGTGTGTGGGTTCAATTTAAAGCATGAAGAAATCGAGCTAGTAGGTTGAAATTTTATATTTATGTTAGGCACCTCCCTGAGGCGTGAAAATAAGCTTTTGAACAAAATCAGCCAAAAAGTACTAGTACTATACTAATGAATTTTTTCAGTTTGTTTTCGATTTTCTCAAAATTCGTTTAAACAATTTTGTTTAAAATTCATAAATCAATTATTTTTGAGATGCTCTTCAAAACGTATATTCTCATTTTGCCCTTGAAATCTTTTTAAACACACTTTACTCTTGTACTTTATAGGGAAGATAGGAGAAATGGTTGACATGATAGCAAAATATAAATATTTTCCCATGTTTATAAATTTTACATCTTGAATTCAAATGTATCGTACTTTCGGAAACTAAATATATGTCGACAGAAAAAAAATTGGTGTGACAAGCACGGAACACAACTTTCGAACCTACCGAAGGTAAGAGAAAGTTGTATACTGTGCGACCAGTCACACCAGATTTTTTTTCTTTTTGGTATACGAGTCTTACCCCATCTTTTTAAACTTTGGTTTTGGCTGGTTTTTGGCCGAAACCGAAACCAAGGCCGAGACCAGGATTTTAGGCCGAAATCGCGACCCTTGGTATTTGAAGGCCAGCACGCTACCAACTACACCAAGCCCGAGGGCTTTCACTTTTTACACTTTTTCTCATTCACACTCACACTCACACACCATTCACACATCTTTTCGGCAACTTAGGCCATTTAAGACTTTAAACATATCCGTTATTTATAATTATACATATTGGGGTCCAGCATTCTTATATAAGTCATTTGTATCCAAATGCCTTATATAAAATCATCGACTCCTGGGGTCCGAACCCCGACGTTTGTATATGAGGTTAGCACGCTAACCTCTTCACCATGCCCCGAGGGCCCCGAGGGCTTTTTATATTAAAATATTTGATCAAAAAATATTTTAAATAAAATATAAATATCTTAATAAAGTAGAATACGTTTCCGCTTAAAATATTTATTCATACTCGTAAATAATAATAATATCATACTTAAATAATAATTTTTAAATAGGAATTTAGAGTGGTGGAAGGTATGGGGGGGGGGATAAATTTATAAAATTAAATAAATTAGCATCGAACTCAGTGGCGTCATTTGGGGGGGCATTTGCCCCCCCTCAAGGGCTCTGATTTTTATAAAATTTTATATTATTCTAAATAAAATACTCCAAATTACATCTACGAGTATACAAATTGTACAAAATTAAAGAATTAATTAAATTAAAAATGTTTTGGCCAAATTTGAGTACCCGTTTGTAAGTAAATTTTAAGAAAAAAAAAATGTTTGCCCCCCAAGAAAAAATTTGCCCCCCCTAAGAAAAAGTTGAAATGACGCCACTGATCGAACTGCGTGGGATCCCTTGGATTTTAAGATAACCAATGTCAATATTTCTAATCTCACGAATTGAATTCTCTGTATTATCATGATCATTAATCCCTCTAAAATATTCTTCCATAATAATACGTGATATAGTCCAAAGATTTCTATGCATTCAAATATGATATATCGAGGCTGACTGGTTTACGAAGGGCCAGTTAAAAATTTTTTATGGTAAACAATAAATAATCCAAAGATTAAATCAGATTAGGGATAAAATAAAGATATACTTGATCTTTATATCATAAATAACAAAAAAAAAAAGTATAAGATGAAATCTTACCCTATACATTATATATTTATGGAAAAACTTGAAATATCAAACCCAATAAGATAAAATAGTAGGGAGCCTAATAGTAAATAATTAATAAAAAAATAAAAAATAATTAATTATTATTTTTAATAAATTCTATTGTTCGATTACAGAAATGGGGGGCAGATATTTTTCCAAGTATGGGGCAAAAAGTTTTTTTTTTGGAAATGGTTGCATAAGCACCAAAGACTTATCAAACCAGCAGTTGTAAGATTTATTTATAATTGATTTCCCAGGCGTGGGGAAAGGGGTGCAAACTCTCTATTGCTTATACACAACTTTTGATTAATAGGGGGATTCTCCTTCCCTCCTCGAAGAAAATTAATAATAAGCCCCTATTAATCGAAAGTTACGTTTAGACAATCGAGAGCTTGCTCCCCTCCTCCCTCTCAGGTGCCTATGGCTTCAGAGAGAACAAATGTTTGGCAATCGAAAGTTTTTAATCTGCTGATACACCTGATTTTTTTCTTTATTATAAACATATAGTTGCGTCAATTCAATTTTCAAATTAAAGTATGTAGTAAATAATAGTACCGGATTAGTCAAATGGGTACGTTACATTATTATGTATTATACTGTAGATATGAGCGAGATGTTCATCTAGCTTGTTCAGCAATTAAGGGCTACGCCCCCTGGCCCCTTTTTTTTATTTTTAAGTTTTAAATTTCCCTCTCACACTACACTTCCTTTTTCTTTGGCCAGTCAGGGCCCTGACAGGCATATACACACTACACACAGGAAGTCAGTGGCTAGAGCTTTATATATAGTAATGATAATGATAATGATTATTAAATTATCTACACTCCAAAAAAAAATATAATTTTACAATTATCTTAAGGTGCGCGTCTCGGGGTGCTAATTTTGGGAGTTTCCAGCGGCCACAAATTTGAAGCTATCGACCTCAAATTTTTTTTTTAAATTAAAGCTATTTAAAATATCTACAAATAAGAGAAGCCCTTTTTTTGATTTTCGAAAAAAAAATTTTTTTTTTTTTTTTCAGATTAATCGCATTAAATAAAAGATATTTTAAAAAAGGAGCTCTATAAGTTGTAGATAATTAAATTAGTAATCATTGTGTTCAAAAATAATTAATTTTCTACCCTTAATTAATTAGCTGGAAGCTCTAGAATGAAATGGAATAAGTCCCTTATATTCCTATGGGGAACACTAACGCCATCTCTTGCCGCCTCGAGTCAATCGTGTTTTAACGGTTTTTCGAGACGCGCACTTTAAAAAATAATTTAAAATTTCATTTCATATTTTTATTTATTATAGAAAATAAAGGAGCTAAATTAGTTCTATTTCCTCTTTAAATTTCGAATACAATTTAATTTGTATCTCACGCTTTCTATTTATTTATTTATTTAAAATTCCCTTTTCATTATGAAATTCTTCAAAGTGATAATCGTAATTAATTTTCTTCGCCAAGCAGCACTAAAAACAACAAAAGTGTTTCTTCGTCTCATTATTATTTTCCATAGGACAATAAGATAAATGGCGGCGGCTTTTCATTTTCCTTCGCCGATTTCTACAATCTCAAGTGCATTCAGATGTTCGGAATGAATCTCTCCGGCTTTTTGTTTATGTTTTCATCTCAAGCCATTTCTCTTTTGTTTCTTCTTTACTTCTTTTTCTTCTTGCTTTAGGATTTTTGGTTTGACTTTCACCATTATTTATTTTTAAGCTTGTTTTCCTATTTATTTTTTATTTATTTTTTAGTTAAAAAGAGAATGAATATAATAAAAAAAAAATTTGTACTTGTTTCAAAGAGGAAAAAAAAATTTTGAATTTACGCACAGGAGCTAAAAATAAAAAAACAAAAAAACAAAGTGAGTAATTTATTAGATTATATAAATCAGAGATTTGAAAAAGGAGAAAATCTACTGGAATATGTCACTTTTAGTTAAGGTTAATATTAAGCAGATAATTAGTTTTTAGAAATTGTAATTCTAAGTTGTCACATTTATTAGACATGAATGCAAAAATATTGCGTTTCCTCCCAGACCTAAATATCTATTGACCATAATTTCTTTGAAAGCCTAAGCTAAACTATTTATCGTATTAATAAATCGGATATTTGGATAAGAAAGACGAAAGGTTTAGGGCAATATGCATACAAGCGTCAAAAGGTAGAACTGGAATTGAAAAAGCATGCATATGTAAATTCTTTCGGGCATAAACAATCTTTACTCCTTTGCTCTTTAAAACATGACCTGTGAATTAGCACTAAAAAATATCTGACTAACCATTAGTAAATAAACATGAAAGATTTTCAATTCCTAAAGTGTAGGATATTCAAAAAAAAGTACTTCAAAGAAAAATAGCTGATTTAATAATTTATTTAGGAGTCAACAGATTGCAAAAAAAAATTGCACAGTAAGCTATAGGCCTATGTAAATATCGGTTGTCAGGAGGTATAATAAAATTTATAAAAAATTTGATAAATTAGATTATTTCATAAAAAAAAGCAAATCTTCTTCTTCTTTCTTTGCCTTTATTATTCCCGCGGTGCGGGGTCGGCGGTAAAGGGGCTGCGGAATGGGTTTTTTTGCGACCGGAAGAAATAGAACAGGCCGGCCCGTCTGACGCCTGTTGAAAATAAAGAAGGAAGGGACAGACATTTAAAGAATAGAGCAGTCCCAGTTAGGTAGCTCGTGGTCGCCATCCACGTACCCACAAGATATGGGCCCCTGAGCACATAAAAAAAAGCAAATATAGATAATAATAATAATAATAAAAATTAGCTCTCTTTAACCTTTTTGAAATCTTAAGTTAAAAAAAAAAAAAAAAAACTTCCTGGGTATAAAGAAATTGCTAAAGTAAGCCAAAAAGTTAGCTTTTTGCAAGCAACGAAGAACGACCGAATGAAGTAAGGGGAAGAGTGAGTTGGAGAGGATTCGAGAGGAGTCTTTAACATTCTGTAGTCTATCAAAAGTTAGCCAAGTTGGCACTAGCTGTGCTAGTCGAGGGTCCTCCAAACAGTTCCTCTCTGGTCAAGCCCTTGGGAATTGCGCCCTTTTTATTAAATAAACCTACTCTCTTTTTCTTTCCTCATTATGGATATAACTTATAAATCTTAGTTTCCAAACTAGGATAAATTTAATTAAATGATTTTCAAAAGTGGATGATTTCCATTAAAATGAGTTGCTCTCTGAGTTGCTAGTGTGAAATTTAATTTCTATCAACAAAAAAAAAAAGAAGGAGTCTTACAGTAGCTACAGTATATTGTAAACTCTTGTAATCTATTTTAATCTCGAAAAGTTTCAAGTAAAACATATAGACCCATTAACGGTCAGTAGTAATTCTATTATTATTATTATTATTATTTGAAATTCCTTTCAGGATCCCCTTTTATTTATGCCCGAGGTGTATTTGTGTACAAAGACACACACCTCAAACTCAACCGACCTTTGGTCATATTCATCTACCAGCACCCTGTGGAGTTACATTATTTTCTATATCTAACTCCTCCTCCTGCGTTCGTTTCTAGTTAACGAGCTTGTTCTACCCGGTTTCTTTTACCCATCCTATTCTATGCTAGGGAGGATGTCCTAGTTTAAGGATGGACTCCCTCAGCACCGTCGTTTAGCCTATTCCTTTCGAAGAGTTTTTATAAACTTTGTGCAATTCATTTTGATCTCAATGATTATTATTTATTTAAAAAAAAACCCTTTTCGGCTACTGAGGCCATTTAGTGGTTCGACTTTATTATAGAAATTTTTTAAATAGCTAGATAATATCGATGGCTACCGGGGGTCGTTCCACTCTCTGATTGCTCGGGACCTATCTCGAGCTTTTGCTGAGCATCACTTAACTGCAACAATTGTGGTGACTGTTGCTCTTCTACGTTGCCAGGATCTCGATGATGATTAAAAATTTAACATTAAAATGTGTTTGTAATAATTTTTTTTGATCTGTATTTCTTTAAATTCTGGTCGAATTTAAAATATTCGAATTCTTCCAAATGGGCAAACGCAGTCTGAGTTTACCTGACTAGAGCACGAAACCTTTTACTTGAGCTTTACTGATGAAATAAAAAATAATGTTTGATAATTGATAAAATCGTGTGATGTACCATTTATTTATTAATCTTTTCCTTCCCTTAAAATCCCATTTGATAATGCTTTAAAAAGGATTAGTAAAAAAAAAAAAAACGTTCAATAATTTTTTTTTTTTTTGCGATTCATTCCAATTAAATGGATCCGAATAATTTGAATGACACAACAATTCCAGTTTTAATTTGAAAATTTTAATCCAATCTTTTGTTAGAATAAATTTCCTGCAGCCTATTATATCCCTATATGAATAATTATGGGGGATTGAAATTGAATCAAAGCATGGCTTAATATCAATATTTTCCCTTTTCCTGAAATATTTTAAATATTTAATTAATGATTTTTTTATTCATGAGTTGTTTCCTTTGTTTTTTTACTTATAACCGGAATATCAGTTAATGGCTTAAATTTATATAATTTTTTTTTTTGTGAAATAGGCATTTACAACGAGGTGTCTTCCAAAGATCTTCAGAAGATTTCAATGGCAAAATGTGAATATACTTTTTAAAGAAAATCTAAATAAATGTAGGTAAAAATAATTGATTTTTGAATTTTAATCAAAATCGTTGGAGCGAATTTTGAGAAAACAAAAAAAAAAAAAAAAACTTAAAAAGTACTTCAGTTAACTACTAGTACTTTAT
>JAKCPI010027899.1:0-26952 GCA_023213315.1 Euborellia annulipes | reverse complement strand
AAAAAATATATAAATACTAGCTGCACAGTCTACCTTAAAATTCTCTGATCATTATTTGTTTTTCTCTGTAAAATCCGCTTATAATTGAAAATGTTATAGAATTAGACACCCTAAATGAGTTTTTTTAAAATTAAAAACCATCCTAAAACCACCCCTAAAAAAAAAAAAAAAACTATCTATAAAATACTGTTAAAATAAATTTTAGGAAAAAAAAAATTTCTTTTAGAAGTATAAGACTATATCGAATAATAAAATTATTTGAATTTTTAAATTTCAAATTTCCTTTAAATTGAAAAAAAAATCCGTCAAGTAGTTCCTGAGTACATGTATTAGCTAAAATTAATCATAGAATTAAATTAATATTCTATACAAATACTGTATTAAATTTTATTTCTTTTAATTTTTGTCTTTATCTATTATGTAACCTTTGAAACTACTTGACCGATTTTCAAATTTTTTTTTTTTTTAGGAATTTTAAAGATATTAGGAAAAAAACTCATTTTACGGTGTTTAAAATTAACAAATTTCATCTCAAAAGGGATTATTTATGAGATGAGAGATCAAATATTGATGACAAAAAAAAAAAAAAAAAAAATTTAAGTGGATTTACAAAGATGAATGATAAAGAAAAAGCGAAGCGTCTCCCCCTCACCGCCTACTTGACACCCTCCTTCGTTCGACCTGATTATCGAGAAAAAAAACTTTTTTTTTTAAGAAGATTATTTTAATTTCCAAGATGCATGCACACATTGCATACTAATGCCCGGATAAATTTTCTTTTTTTTTTTTTTTTTTTTTTGAGGGGGAGAATATCTTCTTATCTTATTCTTCTTCTTCTTCTTTTTGAAGAGATTAGATTTAAAAATTGTTTATTGCATACATTACGAGAGAGAGAAAAAGAGCAAAGAAATTATAACGAGATGTAAAGAATGAAAGCAAAAAAGAAGAAGCTATTAAGTTCTTAAAAAAAAAAAAAAGCTGAGCAAGATTTATTGCAACGTAACCTCTCTCTCTCTATTGTTTCTCCATTATTTTTTAATTAAATTTATTTTTTATAAGAAAGGAAAAGTTTAATCTGATTTATTAATAAAAAAAATATTTTTTTTTGAATTTAGGTTAACAAAAAATTATATTTTTTTAATTATTTATTAAAATCAAATTTTTTTATTTATTTGTTATTAATCACTACCACATACGTATAAAATAAAATTTTAATGCATATCTGACACAGGGTTATTAAAAAATTAATTATTAAAAGTTGAAATTTAACATGTAGTCTACATATTGAATTATGTAGCCACTCTTGAAATAGATACAAAAACAAAAAACTTACATTTTGTCAATTCAATTCCGAGGAATACGTTAAACATAAAATCAAAACTTTCTGACGTGGGCTTTTAAAGATATTTTAACATGAAAGTCAAAAAATTCCTTAAAATGACAGTCATTAAAAAAAAAAACACGTGACTCAGACCAGTCTGGCAACGTCGCATAAAATAATACTCATTTCTCGCTGTCAGTTACTTTTTTTTTCAATTTACGATATTTTTTTTTGCAAATCGCCCATTGTGTCTAAACTGATTTGCATTACTCATTGTAATATTAAAAATAAAATACAACTGAACACTCTACAATCAGCTGTCAAATGCAAATGTTGCCAGATCTATATTATACAAAGAAATACTCGAGTCAAAAGTCATTCATTTATTATTTTTGGTAATTAAATTATTAACTTAATACAATTATAAACTCTGATAGGTCACGATTAAATTATAATAATGAATTTATGAATTCAAATTTTTCATCTTATTAAAAAAAAAAAAAATATAGATTCTTTTATGACTTACATGGTACTATCTGAACAACCTTAATTGATACATAACTATTCTCTATACATTGAAAATAATCCCATTAAAATCCGTCAAGTAGTTTCGAAGTTTATAGATTATAATTGTAAATTTAAAATTAAATCTCACAATTAGAATTATATATTTTTCCCTAAAAAAAATCATTGAATATCGAAAAATAAAATATTGACAAATAGGGTGGGGGGGGAGTAAAAAAGCATAAAGAATTGAAACCATTAAATCTCATGAGATAAGTGAAAAATCTCAAAATTGCGGGAATTGAGTTTGTTTTCCGGTTGTAAACAAACTAAACAACAACAACACCATAAAAAATTCACATAAATCAAATATCTTGCATATTTGTTTTTATAAAGGAGAAGAAGAACGGGAAAGTATGATAATTAGATCAAAACACAGTTTTTTTTTAAATTTTGTTCTTCAATATTTTATTTTAAGGTAGTTCGGACGCAGGGTTATCGTGTAATTAATTATTAAAAAATTGAAATTTAACATGTAGTTTATGGTGAACGTCGACGTAACGCACACATATCGAATTATATAGCCACTCCTGATATAGATAAAAAAAAACACAAAACTTATATTTTATCAATTAACTTCCGTAGAATAGGTTAAAAATAAATTCAAAAGTTTCTGACGTGGTCTTTTAAAGATATTTTAAAAAGATTGTCAAAAAAATTCACGAAAATGAAAGTCGGCAATATTTAAAAGTAAGGAAGTCACGTGACTCAGACCAGTCTGGCAACGTCGCATAAAATAATACTCATTTCTCGCTGTCACTTACATTTTTTTTCAATTTACGATATTTTGTCTCGCAAATCGTCCATTGTGTCTAAACTGATTTGCATTAATCATTGTAATATATTAAATAAAATAAAATTGAAGGCTTTTAAGATTTAAAATAAACAGCTGAGAATGAAAAAATGCACTAGATTCACTAATCAGATTTCTTGTCGACTAGCGTTATTATTATTAATTAGACGGCAACTGAAAAGAAATCAGACTGTTTTAGAAATCATACAAGAGATGGCGGTGCAGGGGGGAGGGGGGTTAATTTAAATTAACCATGCTACCCTGTTGAGAGTATAACATAAGACACACACCCCGGGGATAAATGATTAACAGGAGAATTTAATCAAAACCTCTCCCCTCAAAGGTATATGAAATATCTTTTCATCAAGTTTAATCACCACCCCATTGGGCTAGAATGAGAGAGAGAGAGAGAGCCTAATTCAGATACATTTATGAAATTCCTGGCTGCTGATAACATGCAATAGAGAGGGTAGAGAAAAGGCAACTCTTGTTAATTCGCTCAAAATGGTCCATGGAATTTGAAACCTCAAGAGTATTTATTGTTCATTATTAACATCTGCTCTCTCTCTCTCTTTCCGAAATCTCAATTATTTATTAATATTTGAAAAAAAAAAATAATTTGATATAAAACATTTTTTTAATAAATACAGGCTTAAGAATTCACCGTAGGCACTAGTTGAAACATTTTTATAATTAACATAATTTAATAATAATACTAGGTTTAGTGATGATGTGAGATTTTTTTAAAATAATATAGATGCTTATCAGTTTGAATAATTATAATTTAGTTTTAAATTTGGCGGGAAAGTAGAAAAATAAGTGCTGCCATCTATACAAAAAAAAAATATACAGTGCTGCCATCTAGTATAAATAGAATACGACAACGCAATTTGTCAGTTAGTTTGTAATAAGTAAAGACCGGACAAAAAAGCATAAAAATATAAAGTGCTTAAAAAAAGCATAAAAATTTTGAATAAAAAGTTGTTAAATAAGCAGTAAAGTTGAAAAAAAAAAGTATCTCATAAGCAATTTTACTCATACTAATGGCGGATACAAGAGGGGGGGGGACGGATAAAAGATGTGATTAATTTTAATATAAAATTTTAAAAATTAAAACTTAAAATTTTATTTGTATATATATTCTGGTAAACAAGTACAGAATGTGACTTTAAATTGCGGAAAGTGTGCGGCCAGTCACACCAGATTCCCCCTTGCGAGGGTCCGCTGCAGTCCGCCCCGAGTATGGGATCCAGGGGGGCCCGAACCAGTGTAGGGGGCTCCGTAAATGCACATACTCCCTTCAAATGCAGATTCCCAGAGCGAATATTCTCCATATTTTTGAGACCCACCAACAATGATAGATATCCTAAAAAAATACAACCAACAATAGAAGTCGTTGAACAATTTTTCAAAACTCTAAAATAAGTTTTTCAGTGATAGATAAAAAAAAAAAAACATACATTTTATCAATTCACTTCCGAGAAAAATAAAATCTGAAAGATATCTTTACAAGAAAGTCAAAAAAATTCTTCAAAATGACAATAAACAAAATTTAAAAATAAGCAAGTCACGTGACTCAGACCAGTCTGGCAACGTCGCATAAAATAATACTCTTTTCTCGCTGTCAGTTACATTTTTTTTCCATTTTACGATATTTTTTCTCGCAAATCGTCCATTGTGCTTAAACTGATTTGCATTAATCATTGTAATATATTAATTAAAATAAAATTGAAGGCTTTTAAAGAATAAAAGCGAAACTAGTTGACGAATTTTCATGGTGTCTCTTGTTTAATGTATAGACAATTTCACGAGGGATATTGCTACATCTTCTGGAAATTAAGATCAGGTAGATTTTATTTCGCAAATCCCAAATGACTCTACTTTCATTAACAATTAAATAAACTCCCCATTTTTTTTTGTTAATTATTTTATAACAAAAAGTCATTCATCTCTCTTCTTTTGAGGATAATTAAGAAAAGCCAATAATTAAATTGAATTTTTTTTTTTTTAAGAGAGAGATAAAGAAAACAAAAGTTTTTAATAAAACAACTTTAATATAAAGTTCTTTTTTTTTTTTTTTAAATAGGGTAGATCATAAAATATATTCTTTCTCTCTCTTTCTAAGAAGAAGACAATTGTCTAAAAACTTATCAGATTTTCCCTTTGAATGTGAGAATTGAAAGAAAATGGAGAGAGAATTTTCTTTTTTTTTTTTTTTGTTGCTTACGAGTTTCAAAAAGTTTAACTCTTTATTAAAACACTCTAACAGACAGGAATGGCATCCCCAAATGGGGATTGTACTTTAAAAAAAAAATCCACCAGACGGGGTTTGAACTCGGATCGTTCTATCTCTCTAAATGATAAAATTGTGAAAATTAAAATTTTATATAAATATGATTAATTATAAAATTAAAATTGTGAGATTTATTTTGGAATTTTTCCTTTTTGCATAAACAACCAAACTAGTTGACGGATTTTTATGAGTATAGAATTTTATGAGGTGATTTAAGGTCGATCCAATTTTATTTTTGATTTTTGAGTGTGCAAAACAAAAAATTTATCATTTTTTTATTTAAAGTCCACGGTTATGGAGAAAATAAGGACCAAGTAGAGATACCTCTAAGGTTATGCCGCTATACTAACGGGTGTTTCTAATATATTCATGGGACTAGTTATAACGATATTAGTTAAAATAACCTCCATCCACATATCCTCCATTTTTTTTTTTTTTTATAATACTAAATGAATGTATTTATCTGTGTAACGGATCGACCGATTGCGTTGAATTTTTGTCTATAATTAATACAAACTTTGAAACAAATACCCTTATGTTTAATTTGTGTATGGACCGTTTATTTTGAAAGTGGTGTAAGTCCGTTATTTTTTTTTTAATGAGATATCACATAATTTATGCTTAAATGTAAATTTTCTATGTATAAATAGTCAATTTCTTTAAAAATTCCAGGAACCGGCTGGAGCCAGAAATAAGGAGTTTTTGTCTTTTTTTTTTTAAAGGTTCACAGATTTAATGGGAAAAATTTCATTCACACTCACACACACATTCACACTGTCTTTTCGGCAACTCAAGGCCATATAAGACATTTACGATAACCGTTATTTGATTTAATATACATATATGGGGTCCAGGCACTTCGGTTGGATTTAAGACCATTTGGAGAAATAAGGATTAGTTCACTAACTAGAAACGAAAGCAGGAGGAGGAGGAGTTAGAGATAGGAAATAAAGCAACTTCACGGGGTGCCGGTAGATGGCTACGGCCAGAGGCCGGTTGGATTTGAGGTGTGTGTCTTCGTGCACGAAAGCACCTCGGGTAAATAAACGGGGATCCCGATAGAAATTTCAAATAATAATAATAATAAGTGAGTTCCCGCAAAAATTCAAAACAATCAGTCAAGCCATGACAAAGATAAATACATTTTTAGGATATTTAGGTGAGGGAATGTTTTTTCCTTATTTTAACCCCCTCCCCTTCCGCTCATTGTACAAACACTCTGTGTATAAAGGCCTACACGGACATATTAGTACTGGAAAGTAAAATTTTATTTGTTATAATAATAACTTGACTCCATTTTGCAATGTAAAGTAATTAACTCTGCCATTTCATCTTTTCCATTCATCTAATCTCTCAAATTACTTATAAATGTTATCTCTCTCCCTCTCTCAGCATATTCAACTGATAACAAACAACAAGGAATCGTATGACGTATGCAATAAACATACAAAGTTTCGGTTACTTGATATTCAAGATAGGTTGGGTAGATTAACCCCCATTCTGTTGTTGTTGTTGTTGGGAAGCTGCTGTTTCACTTTGTTCCTTGTTACATATATATATACATACACATGTGACCGGCGTTTCGGTCCACGAACCGGATGATAAATAGAGCCCCCGCGCATATTCATGAAAATAAACAAAGGAGAGGGACAATAATTGATGACGTATAATAAATCCGGGATGTGTGTCCGTTTGCAGGGTTAAGGAACAACAACAATAACAACAAGTCAATAAATTAAGAAAGGTAATATTCATACATTTCCTCATCTATATTCTTTGATGAAATTTCATTGGCTACTTCAATTGCATCCCAGCTACATCCACAGCCACAATTACATCCCAGCTACATCCACCATTTATATTTATTAATTAAATATCAAGCAAGAAGTGTTATTTCTGTTACATTTAGAAATTATTTACAATAACAAGTCAATAAATTAAGAAAGATAATTTTCATACATTTCCTTTCTATATTCTTTGATGAAATTTCATTTGCTTCTGCAATTACTTCCCAACTACATCCACAGCTGCAATTACATCCCAGCTACTTCCACAGTTGCAAATAGATCCCAGCTACTTTCACTGCTGAAATTACATCCCCTACATCCACAGCTACAATTACAGCCCAGCTACACTTAACATTTATATTTATTAATTAAATATCAGCAAGAAGTAATATTTCCGTTATATTTAGAAATTATCATTATTTTTTATTTACAATAACAAGTCAATAAATTAAGAAAGGTAATATTCATACATTTTCCATCTATATTCTTTGATGAAATTTCATTTACTTCTGTTATTAAGTCCCAGCTACATCCACAGCTGCAATTAAGTTCCAGCTACATCCACAGCTGCAATTACATCCCAGCTACATCCACAGCTGCAATTACATCCCAGCTACATCCACACCTTCAATTACATCCCAGCTACATTCACCATTTATATTTATTAATTAAATACGCCATCATGTTCGAAGTAACGATTCAGACACATTTGGAAATTTCTTTCATATACTGGGAAGGTCTTAGCTCTGAGGGCTGTTTATGAAATGTGAGAGACCATCTTAGGCAGGTGGTGCGGCTAGTTCTAAATAAATAAACTTAAATTTATCAATTATATATACGTTAAATGCAAACTTTAAGGAAAAACTTTAAAGGATTCACTTTAAGAAAAAAAAATCTGGTGTGATAAGCACAGAACACAACCGCGACACAAATAGATTTTGTTTTGTTAAATATAATTTCAAGGATCGTTTAATCGAATATAAGAAAGTGATAACACACGATTATATCAATTTTCTTTTCTTTTCTTTTTTGTCTATTTGTTTGTTCATTTAATGTTGTTGATGATGATGATGATGATAAATTAACGTTTAATATTTCATTAAAGCGTCGGCGGCTTCTTTGACATGTCACTCACTCACTTTCTTTTCTCTCTCTCTCTCTCTCTATCCATTCATTCTTGTTTTGTTTAATAAGAAGAATAGACAAAAACAAACTTTGCCATCATTTTCTAGTCTTTTTAGTGTGTTTCAAAAGAGAAAATTAGAAAGAGAGAAATTTGTATTTATTTATTAAACATTGTAGTGTTTAACTATTTACAAGGGGAGTGTATAGCCTTCATGACACGGTTTTCAACGAAAATTTTTTTATGTGTAATATTTAATGAAAAACAAATTCTGTTAAAGCGAGAGAACGCACTACTCAACCGTTCGGCTAAAAAAAAAAATGTTAAAGATTTTGCCTGCATGCCTTAAGCCGTTGCTAACAATAACATTTACAAAAGCCACGATGGGTAGATCGGTAGCGTTCATTCTTTGTAAACAAAAAATCTCGAGTTCAAAACTTGACCTACTTTTTGTACTTTTCCACCGATTATAAAATATATTATTATACTATTGTTCGAGCCTAAATCTTAGGCCGCGAACTCACCGTCAGAGCGCACCACACACACACTAGGAGTTATTTACTTTTGTTAAAATACAATGTACTTCATTATCCCGTTTTCCGAGGAGTCCACGATCGCATGGAGGAGTAAATATAATATACAGTCCACTAATACCACCCTTCCTATATCTCCTTCAATCATCTAACAAATATATTATATTATAATTATATAATTTTGTTTGAAGGTACAAAAATCAGTGCTGCCACCTATAAACATTTATATCATTGATTAACTGTGTAGCTCTGCTGCAATCTATACAAAAAAGATACAGTGGTGCCATCTAGTATAATTAGATGGACAACGAAATTTGTTAGGTAAAATTATTTTAATATAATATAATAATATTTAAAACAAATTTAAATAGAACCTTTTGATTTTTCTGTCGTAACCTTTAAATTTTACGAAGAATTAAATTTAATGAATACAGAAATCTGAAGGCGGGCTGTGCAGCTAGTTAATTTTTTTTTTTTTTTTTTGATTGTAAAATCGTCCTCTTCTTTTTGTGTCTATAAATTCAGATTCTATATAAAATACAATAAATTTGGATGGAGGATAAAGGAAAAAAAAAGAAACATAAAGGAATTAGCGAGTCGATAACTTAAAGGGAGATAAACCAAAAAAGAGAGAGAAAAAGAGCTTTTTTTTGCTAAGTAGGCCTATTAAATAAAAAAAAAAAAAAAAAAAAAAAAAAACGTTGCAAGTTTGCTTCTATAACTTTTTATTTTATTTTATATAAATAATTTATAACGAGTAGAGAGAGCTATAAAAGTTTAACAACAGATAAAACCAATCATCGTTAAATATTATAGTTTATATATAAAGTATAAATTGTATTCTTATAAAATAAAATGACTAGCTGCACTGTCCGGTTTGGTAACATAAAAAAAATCAATTTCTCTTTAATAGTGCTTTTTAATTAAATGATGATAAAAATAAATAATCATAAATTATCTAATATAACCGAGCTAAAACCCAAAAAGTAGTTTCAAAAAACTAGCTTAAATCATGACATTTAAATTTTTCTAAATTTAAAAAAAAATTTCACCGAAATCAGTCAAGTAGTTTCGAAGTTAATGAGAAAAATGTAAATTTTAAACATTTAATTTATATCAGTAATTATAGAATAATAATTGTGATATTTAATTATTTTAATTTATTTTTATTGTAATATTTACAATGTATTCACTCTAATCTACTTGACGGATTTTCATGATATCTAGAAAAAATTTTTGACGGTGATTTTAGACTAGGTTTTAAATTTATAACACATTTATGATTGCCGAGCTAAAATCCAAAAACTAGTTTTAAAAAAAGTCGCTTAAATCATGATTAAATCACGGAAAAAAAAAATCGGTCAAGTAGTTTCGAAGTTAATCAGAATTAATTAACAAATATTTTAAACATTTAATTTATATCATTAAATATAGAATAATAAATGTGAAATTTAATTATTTTAATTTCTAATTTTAATTTATTGTTTGTAATGTGTTAACTCTTAATCTACATGACGGATTTTCACGCGATTTTTTTTAATATTTAGAGAATTTTTCGGAGGTGATTTTAGGCTAGGTTATAAATTTATAAACATACATAGGGTCTTTAAAATTAAAAAATTCAAGCATAAATTTTTAAATCAAAGGCATTTTCTCGCTCGAGGCCAGTTTATGATTTTTTTTTTTAACCATTGAATTTTAATAATACAAAATAAAAATAAAAAATAAAAAAATTATGTAAAGTTTTTAATATAGTGTCATATATTTATTTATTTTTATTTTTTTGTTCTATTTTGACAATATAATCTTTTTATGACAATTTCATTAAAGAAATTTAGGTCACTTTTATTTATTTATTTTTTTTTCATTATTCATTTTTATTGACTTGATATTTATTTTCTTTTCACCTCTTTCTTGATTTATTCTATTTTTTTTTTTCTACGAATATAAAATATTACGATTTTCTTTTGATATTTTTTTAAATATTGAGATTTTATCTAGTTTAAAGTCTGGAGTGACTCAAACACACACATACAGACATAATAAAGGTGGAGATCACACCGGAGCACCCTGACTTGAGTCCGGTGGCGAACCTATCCTATGTATCCCTAAGAAAGCTACGTCACGTTGCTCAATATGGTGGCGATCCAATTTTGTTGGAACGGCAACTGACTTCGGCCCTCCCTCCCCTGCCTGCGGCCCTGATTCTATGGATTTATTTAAGTAATAATGATATATAAAGTCCAGTTAAATAGATTTCAATTTTTTTTTTTTTTTAATCAATAAAAAATAAATTTTAAAATATTTAATTAAGAAATTTTTTTTTACTTAAAATTTGCAAAAAATATTTCTTAATATAACTTGAATTAGTTTTATTAAATTTATTTAGAAATAAATTGCTGGGAAATAATAAAGTATCATTCAAATAGAAAATATTAATTGGTAAATAAAAAAAATCGCAGCTAAATTTTTTTTTCGTTTATTGGCCCTCTAGGCTGACGTTTTGGTCTTGATCAAGACCATCTTCAGAGCTTAAGGGCTGTCAATATCGGCATATATATATATATAGGGCCAATAAACGAAATAATTTTAGCTGCTATAAAATCCACATCTTGTAACATCTACTATGGATAATATTGTTTACAGCGACGACATACTCCAAATAACAGAGATGGAAGATGACGTCATACCCACTCAAGTTTCTGTGTGTGACCTCCCTCAATTCGGACTCTGTAAACGCGTC
Organism: Euborellia annulipes; assembly: GCA_023213315.1. NCBI lineage: Eukaryota > Metazoa > Arthropoda > Insecta > Dermaptera > Anisolabididae > Euborellia > Euborellia annulipes. The sequence goes on along the minus strand of JAKCPI010027899.1, from coordinate 15,795 downwards.
AGTTCCCGGTGTGATCGCACCTATAAGTTTTGGCATTCCCCACGCCCCCTGACAGGGATTAACGATTGATTTAAGGAGTTTTTTTTTTTTTTTAATTTCAAATGGAGTATTTTACGTCATATCCTCTTTCTCTCTCTCCATTGTTCCTCTTTGGTTGTAATTGAACATTCTCTCTATTGTTTCCTTTTTTTTTTTAATATTCCTATATACGATATTTTTGATTGTGTTTGGATAACCTAAATGAAAACATAAAATTTGAATTAAGCTCGTGTGTTGTATTCTTTCTTTTTTTTTATATTTTAAACCACAGCAACAATTAATGAATGGGTGGCTAGCACGAACAACAACAATGACTCGAAATTTATAATTATTACTAGCCGCACAGCCTGCCGAAGGCCATTAGATTTCGCTTTCACTCCAGGCCGCTTCCCTCATGAGCATTTACTCCTAGACGGTCAGTCTGACTTGATTCACTCTTCATCAGGACAAAAATGATTCCACCGCGAAGCAGTAAAGAAAATATAAATTAGTAAAAAACATTGATACACTGCCTGCCCCGATGAAGAGTGCGATCGACACTCGAAACGTCAACAAAAAATACACTTTTATTTTGTTTGTTTTTTTGGCTGCCCATATACCACATCCCCATATCATAATATCCAGCCATCAAGGAACAACTAGTTAATTAAATTTTAATTAAGTTGTTTAAACGAATAACGGGTCTAGCGAACGAAAAAAAATATTAATATGGTGGTCACAGCATATTTAGATTCCTTTCTTTATTTGATGAATACTAAAAAAAAAAATCCTGAAGAAGGCCGAAACGTCATTTTTTTATTGACTTTTTAATAATTTTCTAATTCATTTATAAAATAGCACACCCACACACACACACACAGAGAGACATTGCAAATTGTAATTTGCTTTTAAAGCAAATATTTGAACTATGTACTCGTATTCTGTTTTGTTGAATTTAGAAATTTCTGGCTTTATATTCATTTAATTTGCTTTAAAAGATGAAAGCGTAAGAATAACAATTCAAAGGAATAATCAAATATTCTTTCTAAAGATTAATTTTACTTTAATTAATCAGCGAGGCAGAAAATTTCTTCCTTCTCTCTCTCCCATTTCATTCACATGTGTAAAATTTTATCCAGGTAGTGACGTCATGATAACTTTAGAAAATTTTATCATTTTTTTTTCTTTACTTATGTATATTTATAAATGTGAAACTAAATACGAAATAATTGTGAGGGGCCTTTAATATTTTAACGCCATATTTAATGCATAAAAATGGCGTTATTTAGAGAATAGCATTTTTAACGCTGGTGTGTCAGATAAGCCTATTAGATTGAAAATAACAAACCAAGTTAGTAATGCGCATGCGCAAGAGGTTATCGAGGGGTCTAAAACACGAACATGGAGAAACATAGCTATATTCATTCGTTAACACCTAGTGCTAAAAAATAAAATGTTAAGGCAGCTGTTAAAACTTGGTTTATAGAATTTTTTACTTAAAATTTGCAAAAAATATTTTTAAATATAATTTGAATTAGTTTTATTAAGTTTGTTTAGAAATAAATTGTTGGGAAAGAATAAAGTATCATTCAAATGGCAAATATTAACGACATACTCATATACCGAATAACAGAGATGGAAGATTACGTCACTCCACTCATTTAGTATTTAAATAAATTCATCAAACTGCATGGAGCCCCCTCCCCTTGGCTTTTAGAATATCAATATTGATTAATATTGCCAACACCTTTATAGGAGGATGGGGACTAAAAAAAAAAAAGAAAAACTTTTTTATTACCGTTGAGATGAATTAAGAAATAAAAAAATCAGTTAATAACCAATTGAAACGATTGGCTCCATCTTCTCTCTTTTTAATTTAATTAACGACAGAGAGAGAGACAGACAGACATATTCCAAAAAAAAAAAAAAAAAAATATTAATTTTATCGTTTTTTTTTCAGGGGTCAGAACAAATAGAAAGTCAAGTCATTCGTTCCCCCCCCTTCCCTTTGGAGGGTATGTTTCTATCAATGGAAGGGGGGGGGGGGTTCTATTCCCATTCAATGCTCACAGAGTTGTTTTGGAGAGAGAGAGTAACCGATTGGGTTTCTCTGTACCGATTATTCTCTACACGTCTCACTTTGCTATATTAGCTTTTTATTAACTTCAACCACAAAACTCCCCCCCCCTCCGCCCGCCTGCCAGAAAAAGAAGAGTTTTGTGTGTTTGTGTTTAGGGAGGAAAAAAAAAAACACAAAGCGTATTGCATGCGAATATATTTTAAATTCACAAAGAATACTAAATTTCTCTCTCATTAAAGGAAAATTTATATATTCATTTAGAAATTGAAAAAAAAAATTCTCATCTATCATCATGTGTTGTTTAGATAAAATATGTATGAAGCCTTATATAAAAAATTCTTTGACAAATGGGATATATTCTTTGTCAAAAAATAAGAAATTAATTTTTCTTTTAAAAAAAAATTAATGAATTTATAAAATAATTATTTTCAGCGAATTTTATTTCATTTCTACCCCTTTAAACGGATTTTACTAACTTCAAAACATCGCTTGAATTTTTCTTCATATTAAAAATAAATCTCATGAAAATCGGTTAATTAGTTTCAGAGTTAATACATATAATACAAACAAGAAAACGTTTGTATTCTGATAGAAATAATTTCCAACCCTTCCAAATAAATGACAAAAATTGAATTGAAATAGTAATTTTACACCATTTGAGTTATGTGATTTTAATTTTTATATAAATAATATATAATTTTTATTATAAATTCTAAAAGTAGACGTTCTCCCGATTAAAATGATATATAACACTTGTATCTAACTTTCTTTGCAACATTGTTAAAATCAATTATTTTATTTTTGCACTTGGAGCATCACTAATTGCCATATAAGGAAGAAAAAGCCAATTAAAATTAAATTTAAAATAATAAATTTTAAAATTATTTTTAATTAAATTAAAGTTTCACCGTAATTTTCTATTTATAAAAATGACAAAAAATTAAATTTAAAATATATAGCCTATTTAAATGAATAATTATAGAATTCTAATTGTGAGATTTACCAGGTAATTTTAATTTTTCCTTTAATTCGCATTAATTCACAAACTACTTGACGGATTTTTATGGGATTTTTTTCAAGATATAGAGAATTTTACCAGGGTTTATTGAGGCTTTCAAGAAAAAACCATTTGGAGGGTCTGAAATTAAAAAAATGTAATTATTATAAATTTATAAAATTTAATTATTATTTTGAAAGCAACTTAAGGACAAACCCAAAAAAATCACTTTGAAAAAATAATGAAAGCAGGCACTCCAGCTTTGTAAATAAATCCTCTGACCCATGGGATGGATAAATAAATTTATATATATATTTTTTTTATTTTACTATCAATTATTAAATTCTAACCTAAAATGATTAATTGATGACGTTAATTTTTTTTTTTTTTATTCTCTTGTATTTTTTTTTATCTCTGTTTATTATTATTTAAATATTTAAATATATCTTTCTATTTACTTTTAGAATGAATATTTATTGTACATATCAATGAACAATAACAAATTTCTCTCTTTACACATAGAGAAGCGGCGGATGGGGTGGATGGAATATTTACAAAACAGAAAAAAAAATGTTTTTAATCTCTTCGCTATTTTTTTTTCCTTTTTTGTACATTTATATAAATTAGTAAAATAAATTACTTAGAAAATAACAAAAAAAAAAAGTTTATTTTAGCGTTATAATGAAAAAAATAAAGGATGGAGGATAAAATTGAGTTTGAAAAATTTAAATAAAAGAGGAAAAATTTATTTCCCTTTTTTTACTTAAGCATTTAAATTTTAAAGAATTTATATGGGAAAAATGTGAAAATTGGAGAAAATTTATCCGAGTTTTTGGAAGGTAGAAGTCACTCTCTAAAGAGGTTAGTTAGTGATTAGCTTTTAAAATATTCAAAATATTTAGAATTTTGTATTTCTAGACACCCTAATTGAGTTTTTTCTAGCCCTAAACCACCACCATAAAATTAAAAAAAAACTTCATGAAAATCCGTTAAGTAGTTTCGGAATTCGGAAGGCATTATAAAAAAAAAGTTGAAATTAAATCTCACAATTAGAATTTTATAATTAAATCAGATATATTAAATACTAATTTTTGTCATTCATTTTTATAAGTAGAGAATTAAATAACGGTGAATTTTAATTATTAAGCCTCAAAATAATTTTAACAAAATTTTGCATTCTTTTTTTTAGTTAAATTTTTAATTGCCTTTGCCTTCCTTATATGGTAATTAGAGAGAAAAAGCCCCATCAAAATCCGTTAAGTAGTTTCGAAGATATTCATTAAAAATAAAAATAATTAAATCTCACAATTATTATTCTATAATTAAAGATATTTATTAATTTGTTTTTTTAATTATAATTTTTGCTTTGACTGTACTCTCTTTGCATATTATTTTTAGACGTATTTTCTCTTTTATGTTGAAAATGTCTGTCGGTATGTTTTTGCATAATCCCGTTGAGAGCGGAATTAATATAGCCATATATAGAGCGTGTGTGTTTGTGTGTACTTTTGAGAGCATTAATCATCCTTCTTCCCAGATTCTATTCAGAGGCATTTGTCACCCCACTCACAGGGGAGGGGGGGCGCCCTTCACTTGCTTACACCTCCCCCCCCCTTTCCGATGCATAGAAATAAATAAATATGAAATATAAACTAAACGGTGTGCATATGGCAATCGAAACGGCGACCTGTCACCGTCAGGGGTAACTTTTGTGCTCGTCTTTGTTATTTATGGGAAAACAAATATGAGATACTATAAGAGGGTGAGAGGAAAAGAAAATTATGGGCTGTTGCTTGTTGAGTTTTGATTTATGGAGCAAAAAAAAAAATAATAATAAAATCAGTGAGGTGTCGTTTAATTAATATTTTATTAACTTTCACTTGCTAAAAAAATTGTGCCTTAGCCGGGGTTCGAACACGGATCGTGAATATAATTAGTTAATCATCATCAGTAGTTGCTTAAATCCAATGATCTCTATTTCCAAATTCTCTTTTGTCTTAAAATTAAATTTTTGAAAACTAACCTTTAATTGAATCGAAAATGTGTCTATAGCTTGAAGGTTTACTTTATATTATTGATTGATTAATATTGACCTATTGGTTAATTAGGTGCACCTCTCAGCATCTATAGGGGAGGGGGATGGGAAGAGAACTAATATAATACATGGACTGGAATTTTTTTTGTTATCCTCGTTTAACGTTCTTTTGATTGTTATCTGCTTCGCTATTTAAGGGTTAAATCTGCTTCGCTAATTAAGGGTTAAATAAGAAAACGATGTAACTTAGTAATGATGATGATGTTTTTTTGTAAAACCGAAACTGCTAATATTTGCAATGCAGTCGCCAGTCCCTAATAAAAATTTTCTGATATTTATTTAAAATTCCGAAGATCTGAATAATATATAAAATAAACCTTAAAGCTATAGACAAGTATATTTAATAACTTTGTTTCCACCATAAGAATGTTTTTGAAATATGAAAAAGATTTTTGTTTTCAACAAAATCCTTCTGAAATCAACTCTAGCAAAGACGTACAGTCGGCTCCGCAAGTGCTTGATATGGTCGAGAATGGAGCCTTGTGCCAAACCAATATTTTGAAATTCACCTTTTTTTTAAATGCATTTAAAGCAACACTCCCGACCGCTCAGCATTTTGGTTGCCTAAGTTCAAGGCTCCCAGTTCATCAGGCACTTGTGGCGCTGACTCTACTCATTGAACGAAGACAGTTATAATTTTGATGATGTGAAATATAAAAAATATGAAAGCTGGCCAAATGGGCACGCGTCCAAGGCCATTCCAAATGAAAATCAATCAATCAAATATAAAAAATAGGATTTTTTTTGTGTTTTAATCATCTCTTAGGGATTTTTGAAATCTAATTTAGGATTGACCTTTAAATGAATCGAAATTTCATCCCAGAAGATATTTAGATGAGATGCGTGGAAATATTTAGAGAGTTTTTATAATAAATACGTAGAAGAAAAGGCAAAAGTTTTATGATAAAGTTAAATGAATGAATAAAGTTTATAAAGTCAGATGATGTTATTAACTTAAAAGCTCTAAATACGTTAATTAAAAGAGAGAGAAATTAGAATAAAATCTTTTCTTACTATTAAATGGCGTAGCTATTAAGCCCGTTAAGGGATCGATCGTGGATCCAAAAATTGATTGTCTTAGATCCACAGTAGGAGTAGGAGATAGAGGAAAACACCCAAGGGTGTGTGTGTCTATCGATTGGCCCTTCGTTATATTCAAATAAAAAAAAATAAGTCACACCATTACTTTTTACTCATCAAAATACTTAAGTGAATCATTTAAAAAAAAATTATCTTCATATCCATATATAAGTGATATACTCGTTCTCGTATTCAGATGTGCTTAGTCTTACTACTATTTTTTTTTTTTTTTTAATTAATCTTCTGAATGAATCTTATATACCTCTTAATATTATTTGAAGCGAAAATTAATTCATTCAGAAAATATGAAGGTTAAGAATTAAAAATATAGTGGTGAGACTAAGCACATCACAATATTTTATCATTTATATGTTACCAAAATAAATCATATACAAGAAATTGTTATTTTTTTCTTTCTATTTTTAAAAATAACTGTAAAAATAAATATAAAATAACGTCAGGTGATATTTCTAATGTCGCCACTGTTTTTTTTTTTTTTTTTTTTTATTTTTTACTCTTTTTCTTAAAAATAGAAAAAAGATCTTTATTGTATTTGAATTAACTTTATAACCACAAATTAATGATATACTCGTATTTTGATGTGCTTTTACTCACCACTCTGTTTTTTTTTCTTCTCTTTTGTCAAAATCATTCTCCATAGTGCAATTCTTTATAATTAACTTACAAGGGGAGTGCATAGCCTTCATGTCACCGATTTGAACGAAGAATTTTTTATGAGTAGTTCTTAATGAAAAACAAATTTTGTTAAAGCGAGAGAACGCGGACTAAAAATTCAATGTGATGTGTTGAGTTTCGCCACTATATTTTTATTTTTTACCCAAAATCTTTTGTCATTTTTCTTGTAGAAAACTTATAGAGGAAATTAAAATAAAAACGTCAGAGTAGTATTCACAAAAAAAAAAAAAAATCATGTATTCAAGAAATGTGGCTTTTGTTATTTAAATTGTAATAGAAAATCTTTTTTTTTCTTTACTTTACTTTACCCTCCCTCCCCTCCCCTCCCTTCCCTCTTCCAATGTGTAAATAGGATGCTCTCTCTCTCTCTCGTTTGTTTGTCCAATAGAAATTTGTAAAGAAGAATTGGTTGGTTTGTGCAAGCAACCAAGAGGGTGTCTGTGTGTGTGTGTGTTAGCTGTCGATAGATAGGGCGAGTTTGCATTTTGTTGACGCCTCGTTTAGACCTCCCCCCTCCCCCTTATGCCCTGTACTGTCGTACGTATCTCTATTCACAATATTTGAATTTCAAATCAAGTTTCGGTCCTCAAAATTTTTTACTCATTACATGTTAAGTAAAAAAAAAAACTGGCTTTTAATAATATTAACGGGTTTTAAAAAAAATCTGGTGTAACTAATTTATTTCTAATGTATTTATTAATCATTTGTTATGGGACAAGGAGCTTTATAGTCAAAAAATTAAATTTTGATGGAAATACACGTTTGTAGGGTCTCCTACTGTTATCAAAATAAAATATAAAGAAAATAAGCTACGAGGTTGGAATTTTATATTTAAATTAGACACCCACATGGGACCGGACACGAAAGTTTTGAACAAAATCGGCCAAAGAGTACTAGTACTTTACTTTTTCAGTTTTTTTTTTTTTTAATTTACTCAAAATTTTTGATTAAAATTCATAAATTAATGTTTTTTTAAAATGTATATTTTCATTTTGCCCTTGAAATCTTGTAAATCACATCTAAGAGTTGTATGGTGGGTCACACCAGATTTTTCTATACATTTTTTTTGTCCATTGAATGCACCGTCATATTCACGAACAAATTTTTTTTTTTAAATGAATGAAACAATTAAAATTTTTTTTTTTTTTTTTGACACGCCATAAAAGAAGATGAAAGTGAAATGATGTAAATTTGAAAATCAATAGCAACAACAACAACAACAACAACGGCTGCAACTGATATAAATATCAAGATTTATTATAAATCTAAAAAAAAAAGTAAAAATCAGACAACTAAATGAGAAAAAAATTATAAAAATAATAAAATAAATACAATAAATAAAATAAAATAAATAAAATAAATAAAATAAATAAAATAAATAAAATAAATAAAATAAATAAAATAAAATAAATAAAATTAAAAAAATAATAAAATAAATAAAATTAAAAAAATAATAAAATAAATAAAATAAATAATATAAATAATGTAAATAAGTTAAATAAAATAAATAAATAAATTATATTGACATTATTTACACTTTTTGCAGTTTTTGTTTCTCGACTTTCCATTATAAAGTACAAAAATAAATACAACAAAATTACAACTCAAATGCTTGCTGTTCGAATCTCAATACTGACCATAGACCATAGACTAACACACACGCACATACACATATAATCGTAGTTAATAGAACGAGGATTCTCCACAGTTGGTGGGTGGTGGGGTTGGCCGGCCTTTCTGCGCTGTCTCTCGGACGCAGGGAACGCTATTTTGTTACGTTACATTTTCTCCCATTTCACTCTCGCATTAAAGAACTTCGTTCCAAAAAAAAATATTCAAATAAATATTATGCATAAACAGGCGGTGGTCTTTCTTCTTATTTATCAATTTACAACAAAAATTTAACCTGGTGGGAAGGGAGAGGGGAAAGGTGAATGGAGGGGCGAGGGGCGGGGGGGGTGAGAGTGTTAAGAATTTTTTTTTCTATTGAATTCCCATCTCCAATTGGAAAATTCGAAATTTTATCTCTTTTTTTTACTTCAATGCATTCATTAAACTAAAATAATTCATTTTCAAACACGCACAAGAGTAGAATTTAAGATAACAAAAAAAATCAGTGGTGAAACTAGACATATCACATTATTGTATTTTCCCTCCATATTAGCCTTAGATTAGTAGATAATTTAACAAAAAAGAACTATTTTTTTTTTTTTTTTAATCAGAGTAAAAAAAAAAAAAATCCGAAGTGACTAAGCACATCACCAAACATCCGGATATTTATTTTTATTTCAGGATACACTGTGTTTGTGGTCTTCCTATTTAAATTATTAGAGCGCACAAGACAAAATATTTCTGTCTGAGACAAAATGTATGTTCGAAATCAAAGTAAAAATAAAATTTTGTTTTGCCCAATAGGCCTGTGTGTCTCACCTACCAGGTATTTAAAAGCATATTGATTTCATCACACCAGTCGTATAATTCATTTATTTTTTGTATTTAAAAATATTATAAGAACACAATCATTGGGATATGGCCTTAGAGCTCGATTGGGATATGGTGCGTGTAATAGTGCGAGATCCATCAAATGGTGTTTTTTCTTTCTAGATTATTAGAGTTGTTTGCTTTTAGTGATTATAACTTATAAGTTGTTTGCTTTTGTCTGCCCTGTGTGTATCCGGTAATTTTTTATTTTAAAAAAATTTTGAGTCCGATTGGGGTATGGTGCATGTTATAGTACCTGACCCACTAAATGGTTATTAGATTTATATCCGGACTTGTCTGTTCTGTGTGCATCCGATAATTCATTTATTTTTATTAAAAAAAAAGCATGGAGAGCGCAATAGTGCCCGATTCACTAAATCGTGTTTTTTTCTTTTTACGTTATTATGCTCATGTCCGGTCTTGTTTGTCCTGTGCGTAACCAATGAAAAGTAAAATAAGCAACGGGAAGAGGCTTAGAACCCAAATGGGGTATGGTGCGGGCTATAGTGCCCGAGCCACCAAAGGTTTTTTTGTATTTCTAGGTTATTACCCTTAATTAAAAATACTTGTTCTTCAAATAAAAAAATTGTAATTGATATTTTACTCTTAAGAGGGAGCTCAAACTTTTAAATTCCTAATCTAATATGAATTCATACAGCTCAATCATAACTTTTTTTTCGTTTTTTTTTTTCTAAAATATAATAAGAGCATTTTTACACGTGTCGTATCAAAAAATAAAAAATATGTCAATAACATTTTTAATATCCATTCCCCTTTCCCCCCTACATTCAATTTTTATTTTCTTAATTTTTTTATTATTATTAAATTGAAGTTAAAAAAAAAAACTGGTGGTTAATTTGTCAACGTCAGTTTTTTTTTATTAATTACTGTTAAACAATTTTTTTTTCTCTTTCGCTTCTCCTTAGAGTCAGTCTCTATTGTTTTCTTTTTTTTTGCACGTTCATTTTTTACAAATTCTTTGATTTTTTAATAAAAATAATAATATTAAAAAAAAAGAATCTTTCTTTGTTTTTTTAACGTAATTAAAAGATTCTGTCATTCATTTGTAAGTAATCTGAGAATCCTGCTGACGTCAGCTAATTAATTTTAATATTTTTTTTTTTAGTTTGCATAGGGAAAAAAACAACGCGTTATAAAATAGAAGAGGTAAAAGAAAGTCACGTGACTTAAAATGGGATCATTTTACAAAATAAAAAGGAAGAATATCAATAACAATTTTTGTGAAAATAGACAACAGGAAGAGAATTGAACTCTTTGAAAAATCTGGTGTGACTACCACCACGCATAACTTTTTCTTTCCTTTGATATTTGAAAGTTGTGTTCTGTGCTTCTCACACCAGATTGTTTGTGACGACATATATCAATAATTAGTAAATTTTATAAACAAAATATTTTTTTGCCATATGAATTACAAGTGTAAAGTGTGCTTTAAACAATTTCAAGAGCAAAATGAGAATATACATTTCAAAGAGCATCTAAAAATAATTGATTTATGAAATTTAATTAAAATTGTTTGAGCGAATTTTGAGAAAATCGAAAAAAACTAAAAAAGTACATCAGTAAAGTACTAGTACTTTTTGGCCGATTTTGTTCAAAACCTTCGTGTCACGTCCCATGGGGGTGCCTAACTTAAATATAAAATTTCAAACGCGTGGCTTTATTCATTCATATTTATTTTGTACACCTCAAAACTTGTATTTCCATCAAAATCTCGACATAGTTAAAATATATTAAAAATTTATTTTTTTGTTTCAGAGGTTCTTTGATCCGAGGGACTTCTTCAGATAAACGCTTGGTGAGTTTTTTTTTTTTTTTTTTTTTTTTTTTGCTATTGAAAGTCAATTTGTGGAAGAGAGAGGGGGGTAAAGATTTCCCCTCCTTTTGTTTGCACATTTCAATTCAACACATCGATCAAGTGGAACATCCGCCCTTTTAGTGATCTTTAGACATTTATGCAAAAGTAGAACGCGATCTATTGATATTAGCGCTATCTCTTTAAGGAAATTATTATTTAACGCCTCCCATCCCCCCAAGGCCTTTTCTTAATTCAAATAAATGAAAAATTAAAATAAATATCATTAATTATCGAATAACAATTGTGAGATTTAATTTAAAGTTTTTCTTTATCTTTATTCAAAAACTACTTAACGGATTTTGATGGGGTCTTTTTTAATGTATTTAGAATTTCATAGGGATTAAAAAAAAATCATTCAAAGCGAAGCAAAAAAAAAAAAAATTTCAAGCCAAATTCCTGACGTTTCTGCCACTGGTCTACGCCATCTTCAGAGCTAAAATATTTTCGTACATGCTATTATTGCACTTTCTGTAAATTAAATTAAATTAAATTAAATTAAAATTCGCGTTTTTAACCTTAACTTAATAATTGGAAAATGGGAAATAAATAGACGCATGTTAAAAACTGAGAACAATATTTATTTAGTAATTGAAGATTTGAATTATTATAAATTATTTAAAAAATTATATTTTATCAATTTAAAAATTGAATAATTAAATCTCACAATTGGGACCATAGGTTATTTTAATAAAAAAAAATAAATAAATAAATCTCACAATTATTTTTTTATAATTCGTCATATATATTAAATTTCAACTTTCCTATTTTTGTCGACACGGCCTGTGACGTCATGGCTTGTAGCGTCACGGTCTTTGACGTCACGGCTTGTAACGCGACATGCTGATAGAAGATCGAACAAATTTGAGGCCATCAAATAAAAGTTTCACTTTAAAAAAAAAATTAAGGGGAAGCCTCTCAAGGCGGATTATGCAGCTGGTTATTACACACGTACATTATTTTTTAACACTCATTTATTTATAATCAACGATTCATTAAATTAAAAGGATTATTATTCCTATTGTTATCCTCCCCTCTCAAACATTAATCCTCTTAAATTATTTTCTATGTGTATTAAATTGACTCTTAGCGTTTGTTTTATTATTAAAACGCTCTCTTTTACAAAGTAAAAATAGTAGCATTAAAATATCTCTCTTATTGTTTCAAATCGACCACACACACACAGAGAGAGGTTATGATATTTTTGTTTGTTTATTTTTAAATCCGGTATTATTAATTATGTATATCTAAATGCAAATGATATAATCAAGGGGCTTATTTTAGACATCCAATTAAACATTTGTATGCTTGTCAATCTTTATTAAAAAGATAAAAAAAAGGCCGGATTGTGGATTTGTCAAGGGGACTGAACTCCTTAATATTTATTTTTGGACTATAATTTATAATTTATATTATTATATTTTTATTTTAGTTACCCTAAATAAATTTCTACTGAAATAAAAGCCATCCCCAAAAAATCCTCTACCAATTGAAAAAAACCCCATAAAAATCCGTCAAGTAGTTTCGGAGTTAAAGCATTACAAAAGAAAAGATAAAATTAATTCTTAATTAATGGTATAAATTTTATTTTTTTATTGTTAGAGAATATTTGTAATAATTTAACAATTAGAGTTTAATTAAATATTTTAAATTATATTAAATTATCTCTTTGCTAAAGACAAAAATTAAAATTTAATCCATAATTGTTATGAAATTTTATTATTTAAATTTAACTGAAATTAAAAAAAATTTTATTTAATTAAATCTCATAATTATTATTTTATAATTAATCAGATATATAAATAAACATATTATTTTTTTTCATTTAGAGAAATATATGGGTTTTAATTACGATTTTATGGTACATCTATGTTTGCCACGCATCTCCTCTTAAACGAAAAATCGCAATGGAATGGAATTTTATATAGATTTATAATCAATCTCTAGAAGGAATGTTAGAGCGATTTTTATTTTAAAAAATTCTAAAGGGAACACAAAAAAAAATAGCATAAAATTGATGGCCATAGAATAGCCACATCTCTTCTCTTGAATGACAAAAATGCGAATATTAAATTTTAATTTATTTATATGATTAATTATAGAATTCTAATTGTGAGATTTAATTTCAATTTTTCCTTTATAACGCATTAATTCCGAAACTACTTGACGGATTTTTATGAGGCTTTTTTTAATGTATAGAGAATTTTATGAGAAAAATTTTAGATTTATTTTTATTGTTTAGAAAGATTCATTTAGGATGACTAGAACAAAAAAAAAGTTATCCTAAATTTTTAAGATAACACAACTAATGAAATTTTTCATTCCAATTTTAATTAAGAAAAAATATGATAAACAAAATTACAATTCTTTTGTTTGTAACAAAAACAAAACAAAAAATGGAACTAATTTTCTCCTATGTTAATTACACTACAAATTAAACGTAAGTCATTAACGGAATTGGGATTGGACGTCGTATTTTTTTGTTGTTGTTATCAGTAAGAACCCCTGGTCGTCTATTTTAGGGGAAATTACTTGTCGAAACCCTCAATTGACTCCTTTTTTTACCCTCTATCTCTGTTTGTTTGTTTGTTTGCTATAGAAGAGTAACGATGTTAGGCAATTTATGTTATTAATTTCTAATTTAAAAAGCTTTTAAGATATTGCTTCGAAATTGATTTTTTTTCGGGGGATGAGGGTGTTGATTATACTGTATTATAACGTTTACATTAATATTCCAATTTTAGATTTGATAAAATTAACTTTAAATGCTATGGAATTAACAAACAAACCTCCTTGTAAGAAATTTTCTTGTTTATATATAGAATAACATCCCAGCTCCTCCACCATTTTTTTTAAAGAACTTGTTTCATAAGGACTTATGATGTCTAAAGGTCACATAAAACCATAAAGAATAGGATTAAAACAGTGGAATAACTCATTTTAATGAGGTGAATAGCTGCTACCACATAAAGATGGTCTCATAGACGACCGAAACTTCGCTGTGGGTTTGAATAAAAAATAAAAAAAAAACAGCTGTTGCAATTGTTAAATAAATATTAAATTTTTATATTAATGAAAAGGGAATTAATTAAATTAAAATTTAATATTTACATTATTTATAGAATAATAATTGTGAGATTTAATTTTTAATTTTTTTCTTTATAACGCTTTAACTCCAAAACTACTGAATGGATTTTTATGGGCTTTTAAGATTAAATATAACATTGTTTAATGTTTATTTTATTTCTGACATTGAGTGTTGAGTATTTATATTGAAACATAACACCAAGTGTTTATTTAATTTTATTTTGATTTTACCTACAGTAGATCTGGGACTCAAGAGTCTAGAGAAAACTACTAGTTGGCCGACTCTCCTCAGTAGGCCATATATATAATTAAAAAATTTTCATTAAGTTAATGAATTTTAAAACAAATTTTTTTCTTTTTTTTTTAGTTAAAGTAAATTCGTATATTTAGTTAGTGTGTGCGTGATGATGTTGAAATTTTGACAGTCGATATCAAACAAAAGTCCCCCCTTCTGGTTTTCACAGTGACTATCTCTATTTGTCAGTCTGTCAGTCAATCTGTCTGTGTCTCTTTACTTCCTTCGTCTGACAGGAGAATGTCTTAATCAAATTCTAAGAGGAAAGGAGAAAGATATAAAATAAATCGCTTTAATCGTCTTACAACGTTTCGGTTTTCTTTTTTCTAATTATGATTATAAAGACCTGATTCTTAGAAGTCTTGTTTATTGTTCAAGAATTTAAAGTCTCGCCCTTCCAATTAATTTGAATAAATAAAATAAGAAAAGAGTTTAAAAAATGACGAGCAAGTGCGAGATTTATATAGAGGCTAGCTACAAGTGCTTCGCTGGCACTTCGCTACGCTGCACTTGTAGCTATATAAATAAAATAAAAAAGTCTTAAAATTAAATTATATTTATATTTTTCAAGTAAGAAATAAAATAAATCGCTTATCATCTCACGTTTCGGGTTTCTTTTTCCTATTTATTATAAAAAATAATTTCATTAAAAAAAAAAAAAAAAAAAATTAAAATTGGGTCTCCTTCTTCCCTAAAACCCACCGAGCCAAAGATGAAGAGTTTTCATTTTAAATTTTAGGCCTCCTCCTCCCCTATAACTAGGGTTTGGAAAAAAAACCGGAAAATTTTGAAAACCGGTTTTTCGGTTTTTTTACAAAGTGGAAAACCGGTAAATCGGTTTTAAACCGTTTTTTTTTTCATCGTCTGAATCTATTTAGAACGCACCACCAATTTTTGAAAGTTGAATTAAAACAAAATTTTATAGAATTAATTAATGGCTTAAATAAAATCATCGGACTGCCTGGGATCTGAACCCAAGAAAATTATTATTACTACTTTTACAATCCAGTGCTAGCTTGAGGATTTGTTTACATTCATAGAATACAAAAAATCCAAAAAATACATATTTATTTAAGGTTCAGGAAATCTCCAA
>JAKCPI010027898.1:0-25704 GCA_023213315.1 Euborellia annulipes | reverse complement strand
TAATATTTTATTTTTGCCCTTTAATTTCTCATTTATTTTCCTTGTCACGTTCTTCTAAGTATTTTGAAATGATCTTTACATAAAATACTTGAAAGTCTAGTAAAGTATATAAATGATTCCACATTTCTTCCTTTTAAAACCAACTTCTTTTAATACATTTAATTAGATTTTTTTTTACATCGCTCCTATTAGAAAGATTTTTCTAGAGATGAAAGTTGTATAGCTTGTATTATAAGCAAACAAGCAAGCCCCCTTAGTTTGCAAAAGGCCTTTGAAAAAGATATCACAACTTTTAATCCCTTTTACAGAACATTCAAATAAATATCTAAAAGTTCGTCATTCAGTCTCTTTTATTTATAAAATTAGATGAGATCAACTAAAATGAATGCATCTATTGAATTCTATATTAGAGATAAAAATATTTATAAATAGGAAATATAAAGCAACGTTCCTTTCTATCTTTAATAAAAGCAATGATAATATTAATAATATATACATAAAAAAGAATAGACTCTAACAGAGTTAATTATTTATTTCCTAAGAGAAAATTCACTTTCCTTCTTTGAATTATTAAATGTTAGAATAAGTAATGAAAAAACTCATTTAATTCTTCTCCATTTAATTTAATTTCTTAATAAAAAGGCTGCGTTTTTATGTCAAGGTTACATAAATTTCATTATTTCTTTCAACAAAATCAATTTAAGTCTCTCTTTAATTCAATCTAGTTATTTATAAATTTATATTTTTACTTTCTCTTACCTCTATATATGTTAATATATAGAGAGAGGAAAGTATTGGATTCATGTCAAAAATTCGATGTCGAGATTTTGATGGATATACACGTTTTGAGGTTCCATGAATCAAAAAATGTGGTCTGTCTGTGGGTGTGTCTGTATTCTATTTAAAGAATGACGGAATTGAGCTAGGAGGTTGAAATTTTATATTTAAGTTAGACACCCCCTGGAGCGTAAAAATAAGCTTTTAATCAAAATCGGCCATAAAGTACTAGTACTTTACTGATGTAATTTTTCAGTTTTTTTTTTTTTTTTTTCGTTTTTCTCAAAATTTGCTCCAACGATTTTGATTAAAATTCAAAAATCACTCATTTTTTAGATGTTCTTTAAAATGTATTAATATATTCTCATTTCGCCATTGAAATCTTCTGAAGACAATTTACTCCTGTATTTCATAGGGAAGATAGGAGAAATGGTTACCATGGTAACAAAATATAAATATTTTCCCATACTTGGATAAATTTTACATCTGAATTCAAATGTTCCGTACTGTCGGGAACTAAATATATGTCGACACAAAAAATCTGGTGTGACAAGCACAGTACACAACTTTTGATTAGCGAAGGTAAGAGAAAGTTGTGTGCTGTGCGCCAGTCACACCAGATTTTTATTCTCTAAATTGTCAGCCAGCCCCGGCAACCCCTGAACACTTGATATTTCTCTGCCCACTCTTCGATAATCAAAGGAATACAGATTCCATTCATTCATTACTTTCGAGAGACCCTCCTTCTTTAATTAGACCACTTCAAATCCCTCAATTATAGCCTTTAAATATTTGGATTTTATTTTTTCCATTCTTTTATTATGTATTTTTACTCCCTTTATTTATTTTATATCTACTAGGCGGTATATTTATTATAATACATTGCCCTCGGGCTTGATGTAGTTGGTAGTGTGCTTGCCTTTTATACTAAGGGTCGCGGGTTCGAATCCCAGGCAGTCCGATGATTTTATTTAAGCCATTTGGATACCAAATGGAAAAAATGAACACGCGCTTAACAAGTAACTAAAGAGAAATTGTTTATATATTTTGTATATGTCCGCTATAATTGCCTTTGTTTTTCAAATTATTTTCAATTAATTTTAAAGTTAAAAAAAAAAAAAAAAAAAAACAATCTAATCAGACTTTCTATCTTCTTCTATATGGGCCATAAAAAAATGTGATGATATTATGAATGAGAAAATTTAAATAGCATTTTTATACTTTATAGGTTTTCTCTTTCATCAAGACAATATTGCGGTGGTGAAGTTAAAAAAAAGGAGAGGGGAGGCAGGATAAAGAATATGTGATAGACTTTTTGCAACATGACATAGAATGAAAAATGTTGCTTGATAGAAAAGAAGCGTGATAATTTTTTTTTTTTTTTTATATATATACTTATATACGTAGTAAATAATAAAATTAGCACTTTAACCCTATGATATAATAATAATAATAATTTATTGAAAACCATCTATAGGTCCTTATTGATTGCAGACTCGTAATAGAAACGCTCCTTTTACGTTTCGTTTGTTACAAACAAATTAGACGTATATCCCCATATTAGATTTAGACCCACTATAATTAAATTAGATCGGATAATAATAATAAATCGATAATAATAATATTAATAATACATTGCAAGATCTCTCACCTGATGAGTATCATTACACGTAACTACCTAATGCACAATATACCCAGTATGTACTTTCTTAGCACTTATTGGGCCCTGAATATGGCCTCGAGACCGAAAAATATTTAAAGAAAAAATATTTTGCTGCCAGTCTCTGCGTTTGCAGCCCTTACTTGATAATAATAATACTGCAGTTATACTAAACGCACATTGTAAAGAAATATATAAAACTAAAAATGAAATATAAAAAATTATATAAATATAATTTATTTTTATAATTAAAAAATATTTATTTTACTAGTGTGATATTTGTTTCTGTGATGAAACTCACGGGCCGCAAAAATGGTCAAGGCGGGCCGCGAATTGGCCACCCCTGTTTTAGACCAATTGAAAGAATTATTAAAATTCTTTATACAGTATTAATTAATTTTCATTTTAGCTATTCATTCAAAACAAAATTACGAATCATTATTAAAAAAAAAGCTCTACTTTAAATTCTTGAAGAGTTATAATTAATTATTCATACACTCAAGAAAGATTATTAAACGACTATGAAAAAAAAGAGAAAAGTTGTTTTTACTTGGAGGAAGGGAAAGAAAAAAAAAACACAGAGAGAGAGAGAGAGGGAAAGGAGTTTGGTTTTGGTTTTCAGGGTCGCACTCGTTCGTCCATAGAAACACATAGAGTAGCGGCGTTGGTTGGGATCGATCTAATTAATCTGGGCACGTTCGGCCATTACGGTGACGTCAGCATGGTCAGGTGTGCGCATGCGCACTGGACTCTGACCGGAGAGCCGTCATTGGCCAGTTGCCATACGTGGAGAGGGAGGCGATCCCCGGTTCCCATTGGCTCCCACTCGGCTTAGCTCGAATTAGTGCTATAGAAACAACACATACACATTGACGCATAGGGCATGCCAAATTAATCGCCCACAAAACTACACACTCCTCTTGACCTGTAAGCAATCTACTTCCTAATTATAGTAATACAAATGTTTAAAAAATAATAACTTTTGTCTTACCAGCAAGGAATACACGCATTCAAAATACTGTATTAATTATTATGTTATTTATAATAGATTTACTATAAAGAAAAAATTTTATAATCAGATATTTAGGCCTATTTATTGGATTGATGTTTCGGTCTCGATAGAGTATTCGATAATAAGCCCAATATACTGGTACTCAGGTCAGAGGCGTACCTAGTCAGTTGGGGGCGTGGAGCGTCACTAGAAGAGAGGGCCTATATACATTTTGTACCAGAGATGTATATTGGATTTTTTTTTGGGGGGGGGAGGGGGGGCACTCATTTTTAAATATCTCCCTCCTGCAAACAGAAAAATATTTTTAAAATACCGTGTATATCTGATCTACGAGGGCCCCGGGGCCTCTCAAAGACAAATTTTCAATAATTTTTTTTTTATCTAAATTTTTGCGTTTTTGCCGAGCCCTGAAGCCTGCGGGCCCTCTCAAAGGCTTATGCCGGCTCTGCGCCTGGTGCGAACCGCTCCCCCTCCCCCGCCCCCACCTCGGTACGCCTCTGACTCAGGCACAGGGCCGAAACTAGGCAGGGACAACAGGAGCACGTGCCCAAGGCCCAGAAAGGTCGAAAATATTCGCGTTATATTGTATTAAATTATTTAAAAGGGTCAGGCAAAATTTAAGAACAAAGGAAGTAGAAAATAGATATTTAATTTTCTTAAAAAAAATACGTAGTTCTTTCGATGGCAGGCCAAATTGGTAGTAGAAATCAGTGGAAATATACCTACATTTCTAAAAAATCTTTTTTTCTACTGGTTAAAACTATTATTTTAGGGAAATAAGTAGCTTTAATTAATTTGTAAAATTGGGTGTATGTGGGGGGGGGCAGTGATGAGGTCTTGCCCAGGAACCTAGAAAAGGTAGTTAGGGCCCTGCTCAGACACTTGGATCTTTTTTTTTCACTTAGGTCTTGTGAGTCTGCTGTTTTCTCAACTCTCTAAAAGTCAGGAAAGGCTTGTCCGTCGCTCTGTCTCTATTTTCTCATTCTGATACCAATTCCATGGTAAAAGGCTAGATTATACATTTACTCAATTCATAGTATTTGATATAAACACTTTAAATAATGGAACAATTTTCTCCCTCAAGGGACAAAACTGACAAAAATTTTGAACTTATGGTGTAGTAGTAAATTTATAGGATCGCCGGATCGGATCGCTAATCCTTTTGCAGCGGCAGGATCGGATCGTCCGAACTTCCCGGATCTCCAGATTGTTAAAGGATTTTGCTCATCCTTGATTGAAAAGAAACTTGCAAGCTTGGCCTCTATTGAGGAAAAAAGTAGAATTTTTGAGTTTGCACTTATTTTTCTTAAATAAATAGTATTTTAATTTAGTTTTTGAGAGGAGAAATTTTCTCTTTTCTCATTTTAAAAGGGGTAGATGTGATTTTCTTTTCTTTTTTAAGGATTTAAATAGAGTTTGTTTTAAAGATGTTATTTTTAACTTGGGCTGCTTTCTTTTATCACCAATAAGTTTAATTTAAAAACAAAATAATTGCGATATAAAGGGCGTCTCTCATTTGTTATAATCAGGAAGACGAACCTTTCTTTTCTTCTTAGAGGTCATTTAAGCATTACGTAAGCAAATCTTTGACTGTTTTAGTCCTTTCTAATAACAAATAAATTGTTGATTTTCTCGGCCTTCCTTCTTTACAAATGCTTATGTAAGCATATTGATTACAAATTAGACATGTGAACGGCTAAGCTACGGATTATGGATTTGAAGTTAGTTACGACACAACTCGGGTCCAATCCCAGCTTGTCGCAAATTATTAATTGCCAAAGTTTCCTCCTGGGGCAGGAAAGCTGCAGATAATCTCACCCTCATTAACAAACACAATGAGCCCAATTTGAGATGCCTCTAACTTGGTTGATCCGGGACATGCCAAGGTAGTGTGAGTCAGGGAAGAAGTTGTTTCTTATGAAATTCTGCTTATATAAGCAACCTAACCCCTTGCCAGCAAAAGTAAGCAAATGGACTATCCTCCACTCCTAGACTTGAATGTTTACTTGAATGGTCACTTATCAGAGAAAGTTAGGTGAAAAAGACGAAGGAAAAATATTTGTTGTAATTATTAAAAATTATTATATTACTAGCCGCGGCAACCGCCTTCGGCGGACTTCGCCCCCCCCCCCTGAATCCCCCGCCAGCTGGCTGGAGTCGCCTGCGGCGGACCCTCGCCTTTTTTTATAAAAAAAAAATTCACACTTTTTCTCATTCACACTCACACTCACACAGTCTTTTCGGCAACTCAGGCCATTTAAGACTTTAGACGATAACCGTTGTAATTAATATATATATATTGGGGGTTCAGGCATTTCTATTTAAGCCATCTCGTATCACCCTCGCCTTTTATTAATTATGAAAAAATATTATCATTACTATATTCCAATCCAGTGCCTGCTTGAGGATTTGTTTACGTTTATAGAATACACAAATGCAAAGAATATATAAATGGTTCTCTATACATTTCCTATGGGAGAAATTGTAACTTTGAAAATTAATAACTCAAAAAGTTATTGGAATATTGGGATGAAAATAATTTTCTTGTAATCCCTAGAAGATCCTCTTTAAGCAAATAAAAAAAAATTTTGTTTTGAAATTCCAATGGGAACTTGCCCAAATAGAGAGTGACAGACGGACAGACGGAATATATATAGGCCTAGAGAGAAAATATTGGGGGGGGGGATTCATATCAAAAATTCCATGTCGAGATTTTGATGGATATACAGGGTCCTCTGAATCCAAAAAAGTGGTGAACGAAAAATATCTCAAGAACGAAAAGAACTAGGAAGGTGAAATTTTATATTTAAGTTAGGTACCCTCCTGAGACACGTGACACGAAGCTTTTGAACAAAATAGACCAAAGAGTACTAGTACTTTACTAATGCACTTTTTCAGTTTTTTCCGAATTTCTTAAAATTCACTCCAATGATTTTGTTTAGAAAAAATATAAAATTTTTTATTTATCCTGACTGCTGTTCCCGGGAAGGCTCTTGTTTCCTCACGTCGAGGGTTCGGACCCCAGGCAGTCTGATGATTTTATTTAAGCCAATTGGCTACCAAATGGCTTAAATAGAAATGCCTGGACCCCCAATAGATATTATAAATAATAACGGTTATCGTCAAATTCTTAAATGGCCTAAGTTGCCGAAAAGACTGTGTGAATGTGAGCGTGAATGAGAAAAAAGTGTGAGTGTATAAAAAAAAAAAAAATTACATCTTTAATTCTTAAATATTGGTGGAAAACTAAATATGTGTCGACACAAAAAATCTAGTGTGACAAGCACAGAACACAACTTTCGATTACCGAAAGTAAGAGAAAGTTTTGTGCTGTGTGACCAGTCACATCAGATTTTTTATTTAATTTTTCTTATTCATTTTATTTTTTTTATTTTCTATTGTTTTAAATAAAAAAATTACGCAACTAATTTATTTATTATTAAATTCATATATATTCTTCTATCTCTTTAATAAGAAAAAATCCAGAATGTAATATAATAAAAGACAGCAGGAGCTCTTCTAAACGAAACGGTGTTTAGCTATATATTGGGAAATGAAAAAGAGATAGAGGGAGAGAAGAAGGAAAAGAAAAAAAAAACGAAAGAAAAAGAGACGTATTAGAAAGCAAAAGGAGCAAAAGAAACGGAGAAAGCACATTTCGATCGTTATAAAACATGAGCTGTATGTAATTGAGGGCTAGTGAGCGAAAAGGGATGGGAAAAACGGCCGTAGAGTGGTGACATCCAGCGGATACTTTACTAACCAGTTCGCCTATAGACATTATCAAAAATATCCGTCCGTCCTCGCTCTCTTTAATACACTTTGCCTATGGAATCTTGGATATAAAATCGACTTGTTAACTATAGAATAATTTTATCAAAGATCCACTATCACAATTTTTTCTATGATATTTTTATTGGAAAATATTAATTGTCTGGAAGTTCTTGGAGAAGCAAATATTGCTCCCATGTTTATAATTATCATAGTTCATTTTACTTTCTCTTTGTATATGTTAATATATAGAGAAAGTATAAGTAGAATAAAATTAGATTCGAGATTTTGATGGAAATACTCCTGATTTCAAAAAACTATGTGAATAAAATATTTCCCCTGGCCTACAACATGAACCATTTGAATCAAATTTGTCAAAGAGTACTAGTTCTGGCCTATTTATTCATTTGTTGTCCGGCTATTTAAATGTAGGTATATTTTTATAAAACTTTCAAACGCCCTTTCTCCATTTGTTGAATTTAGATCATTCTCAGCATTCATTAAATTAATTGTATCGATGGGTATCAGGTGACGTTAAACACACAATTTCCCTGGGCACCCATCCTTTTTTTTTGGGGTTTCCTTTCTCAGGAGGAAACATCTCAAAGAAAGTTGGATAATTTTTTGCCTTGAGCTCGATTTGAACTCGAGTTATTTTCAACTCAGGATTATAAGCTTATCGGATTATTCCCTCGTCTATTCGTCTCCTAGTATACATTTTAATTATTCCTACAGTATATTATGCTAATGAATGGTATGGATGGGATGTATGAATGCAGAGGCAGTCAAGAATAAATGCTCTAAATACTTTCACCATTCAGCTCGAAAAGTTTAGGGTTATTTATTTATGTATTATATTCAGTCCATTAATCGGTATTCCGCTGATTGGGTTTTCAGCTGATTGGTGAAAGCATTCAGAGCATTTATTCTTGGCTGCCTCCACCCTTTACTAAATATCTACAGCCACAACGCGCACCTCAATACTAATCATTATCATTACTATACGGTATATAAAGCGCTAGCGGCTAGCTTCAGTCTGTGCCGATCAGGAAGCTGATTGGCTAGAGTTACAGGAAGTGGAACGGGGGCGGGAAATTTAAAATTTAAGTCAGAAAGGGAAATTTGAAAATTTACAAACAGTCAGCAAGAATAAATTTGATGCATTTGCTCGCCAAAGGCGAGCAGGGGGTGCAGGGGGCGTGTCCTCCGGTCAGTGGTAGGTAAGCCAGCGGGCTTTACCAAGGGTACAGTTAATATTAAGGGTTGCATTGTGGTATATACTAGCCTAGCATTCCCAAATTTATTTAAAAAAACATTTAAATATGGGAAATTATAAACATATTTAGCCCTCCTAAACCAAAATCATGGCTTTTTAATTCTTATTATAGAGAGAGAGAAATAAGCAAGAAAAATAAAACCTTCGTTAGAGGTTATTGTATTAATAGAAACATAAGTGAAAAGTCCAAAGTTTTTCAAAAAATTTTCAGTCCCTACTACAATACTTCTTTCAACCGATAACTCGTTAAAAGATTAAAACTATACACTGTTTGAACTCAATTACTAATATTAGAAGCTTTATTTTTTTTTCTAAAGAAACTTTCTATGAAAGTTGTTTTGAATTAGTTATGTTTTGAATTAAATTTCATATTAAATGTTTTCGTAAGGGTGAGTGATATTCCTCCTCCACAAGAGCAGAGTGAAACCTTAGATAAATTCCACGAAGAAGAAACTTTGCGATAAATATTGACTCTCCTTCCTTACCGCCAAATGATGATGATCTGAGCATGAAACTTGAGAACTTATTAATTACGGGGGCGAAATTTTTTTTTTTTTTGTGGCCTGCAAGAAAAAAAAAAATCCCTCACTTATCCTCACTTACAAAAACATAGAACTCACAGAAATATAATTGGTGTAGTGTAGTAGCCCTTTCAGCTGGTGAGCCTATTTAGGTGTTTATTGTACATATACATGTACTATATATTCATTATTTGTATCGACGGCCTCCGGGAGCCGTTCAACACACGATTCTTCAGGCCACCCACCCTTTTTTTCGCCACGCTTGGCATTGCTAAGCTGCAAGTTCTTGAACTTCATAAGGAGAAGTGGTTACCAGAGACGTCTCAGAGTTCATTTTTTAAAATCTTTTTGGCATCCTAGAGCATAGAGACTTGGACGATATAATTTTAATGTCGATATATTAGCGGGTCTAGGCACATTTATTTATTTACCATTTCCTTACCGCCAAATTATAATTGATCATGACATTTTCAATACCTCTAGCCTCTCGGTATGATTTATGTGAATTAAGGAATTTTTTGATATTATGTATTGATTTCATAGGCGTAGCCAGGGGGGGGGGGTTTGGGGGTTCAACCCCTCCCATGGAACGCAAGCCATGACTAAATATTTAATACAAATTATATTTCACTTAGGGTAAGAGAAAGTAAAATATAATAATTTACTCTAGCTAAAAAACAAACCAAAATGATTTATAAAAACCCTAAAATAATCTTAAATTTTTGAAAAAAATTTCTTGATCCCCCCCCCATTAAAAATTTCTGGCTACGCCAATGATTGATTTTAATATAGTCCTGAAGATGGGTGAGGTTTAGTCACCGAAACGTCTACAGTGGAAATTAAAATAATTCGTCCGAAAACAAGTCTTCATTTTATATAATCATCTATTTTTACTTTCTCTTACCTCTATATATGTTAATATATATAGAGAGAAAATATTGGATTCATGCCAAAAATTTGATGTCGAGATTTTGATGGTTTTGAGGTTCTCTGAATCCAAAAAAGTGGTTTTCTCAAAATGGTCTGCCTGTCTGCGTGTGTGTGTGTGTGTGTCTGTGAACAAAATATCTCAAGAATTTTATATTTAAATTAGACACCCCCTGGTGCGTGAAAATAAGCTTTTAAACAAAATCGGCCAAAAGTACTAGCACTTTACTGATGTACTTTTTCAGTTTTTTTCGATTTTCTCAAAATTCACTCCAACAATTTTGTTTAAAATTCATAAATCAATTATTTTTTACATGCTCTTTAAAATATATATTCTCATTTTGTGATTGAAATCTTTTGAACTAAATTTATCTCGACACAAAAAATCTGGTGTGCAAGCACCGTGCACAACTTTCTTTTACTGAATGGTAGAGGCGCCAGTCACACCAGATTTTTTTATAGACCATAAGTAAATATTTATAAAACTGGCTGCACCGCTCACTTTCGCTGTTTGAGACTTTATCTCAAGCTTATTTATTATCTCTTATAAAATAGTTATTCATTTGGCAAAAAGAAAACTTTCTATATAAAAGCTTTACAAATCTGAGCATTTCACTACTTAGTAAACTCACTAGAATTTAATTATTATTATTAGATAGTTAAAAGTAGTTAGAAAAGAAGCGGCAAATTAATTAATAATTGCTCTTCCCCCTCCCTCTCTCTTAGTTGGTGGTTCTTATTTAAAATTTAAATGTGAATTATATCCTAATGTTTTCCTTACATTTTTTATGTGCTTAAATCACAGAGCAATTCGCGAGTTAACAGTCTTGTTCTCTTTTAATTCTCTCTCTTTTTAACTTCAATAAAAACCAAGAGGAAGAATATTTTTTATCGTCTTTTAGAGTTGTTTAAAAAGTTATTTTTAATAAAATTAAAAGAGTTAATACAAATTATATAATTCTATTTTTGAAACCCCTTAAAGCATCTATTTAAATATTATTATTTTTACATTATTATAAGTATATATACATATTAATAGTAAAAATTAAAAAATCTGGTGGAACTGCACAGCACACAACTTTCTCTAGCTTCGGTAATTAAAAGTTGTGTTTTATGCTTGTCACATCAGATTTTTTTTTTAAGTGGACAATATATATTTAGTTTCCAGCAGTAAATTCAAATTCAATTTATTAATATAGACCAGCGTTTTCCAAATTTTATTAAATGTGTGTGTGGGGGGGGGGGGGGCGTCATACGATTAAATATTTTTAAGGGAGGCTTTGTAACATAAAGTTTGGAAACCACTGGCCTAAAGTAAGACTCATTCTAGAAAATAATAGGCTTACTATGTGTAAAACCCAAAGGCGGATTAAGGGAAGTTTTTCAGGGTTTTAATTTTTTTCTGACTAAACGCGAAGCTGCGCCGAAGGCGATAGCATTGTTAATTATTTTATTTATTAGGATTGGATAAGGGTTTGAAAAATTTCAAAAAAATGTTTTTTAAAATTATTTTAGCTAAATCGAAGCCAAATAAATAGAAAACATTCAAAAAATAGCGTTGATTATTATTTTGTTTAGGGGATGAAGGGTTGATTATTTAAGAAAGGCCTTGGAATATTCCAAATCACTTGTTGACATTTTTTTCCATCTCTAAATATAGTTAGATTAGAGCAAAAAGTATTTTTTTTACTTTTAATAAAAAGGGAATTGCTATGTCCATCTATTTATTTTTATTCCTATACCGAGAGAGAGAGAGAGTCGAGTCTCGTTCAGTCGAGCGCGTGGTGGCCTGCTGGCAGGCGCCGAGTTGCTGTTTTTTTTAGTTGTGTCTAAAATGAATCAAAGTGAATAATTAATATAGTGCAACCCACCCTGTCCTCACCGTCAGCCAACACACCCTCTTGAGAGACTTTTTAAAGGTAATTATTATGCATTTTATCGTTGAAAAAAAAAGAGGAAACAAATAATTTGACTGCGAAAAACGATTCTTTTGAATATGAAATTAAATATTTTGTATTTCACTAAGGGTAGAGGGAGAATATAAGCTGTTGAAAGGGGGGAGGGGGGGTGTAGGTGTCATTGAAAAAAAAAATTAGATTTTTATTTTTTATCTTTTTTTTTAAACATCTTTTTTTCTCATCCACACTCACACACACATTCACACAGTCTTTTCGGCAACTCAGGCCATATAAGACTCTATACGATAACCGTTATTAATTAATAATATACATTCTCTTTAAGTGGTGTTGCTGAAGTTGGTTTATTTTAGAAAGAAAACGCTGAAAATACAGCGTTTTCTTTCTTTAATAATATACATATTGGGGGGTGCAGGCATTTCTATTTAAGCCATTTGTATCCATTTCGAACTGTCAGGGGTCCGAACCCGCGACGTTCGGTATAGAAGGCAGGCACGCTACCAACTACACCAACCTGAGGGTAAATCTTTTCTTAAGTCACCATTATTTACCATTATATTTTTTCTATATGGCCTATATTTTTGTTAATCAAATTTCTTTAATATACAGGGGTGGATTAAGGGTTGAAAATTAAAATAAAATAATTTCAAAATAAAATTAAAATTAAAATAATTATTTATAAATGTATTCAAATTATTTTGAGAGTAATTTCGCGTTGAAGGCTCGCATTTTCTTAAAGGGGGAAGGGGAGGTATGAAGGCATTAACCAGGGGGGGGTTAATGCCCCATCCCTATAATGCACCAAGATATTAATGTTTTTTTAATACTTTTACTAAAAAATAAGTGCATTCCGTTTGAGTTAAAATTTATATTCAATATTTAGCTAATAGGGTAGAAACATTTTAATGTCATTCTAAAATTTCTTATTACTGGGGCGGAATTAATTTTTGAAGATTTCGAAACTCTCATATACAGATAATAATAACACTGGGTAACTTAGGAACCCATCGAATCCCTTGCAGAATTTTGTAGGGATTTTTTTCATTAAGTAGAACAGTGAGATATGATTAGTCCACTTAGAATTTTACTGGGGTGAGTTACCGCATCTTTTTGTATATAGAACTAATCTCAATTCTGATTTGAATTATTACTTTCTCTTATCTATATGTATAAGTTAATATACATAAGTTATATATAGAGAAAGTATTGGATTCATGTCAAATATTCGATATCGAGACTTTGATGGATATACACGTTTTGAGGTCCCCTGAATCCAAAAAAGTGGTTTTCTTGCGATATGGTCTGTCTGTGTGTCTGTTTGGGTTCAATTTAAAGCATGAAGGAATTGAGCTAGGAGGTTGAAATTTTATATTTAAATTAGGCGCCCCCTTAGGGCGTGAAAATAAGATTTGAGAAAAATATTTTTCTTCAGGAATGAAAGTTAGAAGAAAACGCAACCAGAATTTTATCTTTAAAAATACAAATTCCACCAGCCATAAAATACCCTTATACCAGCGTTTTCCAAACTTTGATGCGCCCTAGGGAGGCGGGTACTAGTCTGAGGGGAGGCGCGAATATTGGCCACCAGGACCAATTTTCCAATTGATCGCTAGTTTTAATATAAATAAGAATAAATAAAAAAATATTTTTATATAAATTTATATTTTTTGGCATTAAAAATTTTTGTTTTTGTATTATTTTATAAAATGGGGGTGGGGGGGGGGGTGGTAGGCGTCATAAGATTAAATATTTGTAACATAAAGAAAAACATAAATGGTAACATAAAGTTTGAAAACCACTGATCTAGACTATAAATAAAGGGAGTTGCTGTGACATACCGTCCTGTGAAAGGGACGTAAAGAAGATTCCCTCTCAGTGATGCATTTTTCGAAAGGAGCAGGCTACACGCCGGTACTAAGGGAGTCCCTCCTCATCTAGGACATCCTCCCTAGCATAGAAGAGGTTGGATAAAAGGAGCCGGGCGGAACGAGAAATAAGGATTAGTTCACTAGCTAGAAATGAACGCAGGAGGAGGAGTTAGAGATAGAAAATGATGTAACTTCACGGGGTGCCGGTAGATGGCTACGGCCAGAGGCCCGTTGGGTTTGAGGTGTGTTGAAAGTCTGGCGATTGTAGGTTTTGGGGAAGATTGACGCAGGGAGCTTGTTCCAATCGCGGGAGGTCATGGGGACAAAGGAAGAATGGAATTGACTAGTTCTGTTAGTCGAGATCTGAACAGCATAGGGATGATGGGACGATGCCTCCCTTGTATATGTTGCATTGGGTGGGATAATTGATTTTTTGATTGTGTTGTTCCATGACAATGCTCGGCCCTATACTGCCGGTGTCTCTCAATCTCTTAAGGTCCATTCACAGTCTCGTCAGGTCTCCGTCCCGTCAATTAGTATCAATAACAAAAAATATGTTATATTGAAATTTAAGTGGCGCTGTCTATACTGAGCCGACGCACTCGCGATCAGGATCGTCAGTCTCACTGCAGTTACCTTACTCTCAAAAGATAATTTCTTCTCAACGATATGCTTTTTGTTTTGACGAGTTTTATCATTGTTTGGAAAAAAAAATCTCGTGTGACTGGTCGTATAACAAACACCCTGCTTCCTCTTACCTTCGGTATTCGAAAGTTGTGTTCTGTGCTTGTCACACCATTTCTCTTATCTTTCCTATGAAGTACAAGAGTAAAGTGTGCTTTGCACGATTTCAAGGGCAAAATGAGAATATACATTTTAAACTGCATCTAAAAAATAATTGATTTTTGAATTTTAATCAAATTCGTTGGAGCGAATTTTGAGAAAATCGAAAAAACTGAAAAAGTACGTCAGTAAATGACTAGTACTAGTACTCTTTGGCCGATTTTGATCAAAAGCTTATTTTCACTCTTCAGGGGGGTGTCTAACTTAAATATAAAATTTCAACCTAGTAGTTCCTCAGCTTCAAAATCATGTTTTTACTATTTTTTTTTTCTTTTTCAACAAGGGTACTTACTTTCCGGATGCCTCGTATATCCGATTAACTTTTTTATTAAAAGAAATAATTAGTCAAAGGCCAAAGACATCGTAGTTTTAATCGATAAGAGAAAGGTGGATGGGAATTAGAGCAAATGAATAATCCCTTACCCTTGGCGCCATGCTATCTATTGACTTTACGCGTTGCTTTTATACATTAAAACTTTTAGTAGTAATTTAATTGATAGAATTTTTTTTTTTCAAATATTGATACGCTAACTTTTTTCATTAATTAAATTAAAGTTAATAATTAATTCTATTTGATGTTATTTTGCTGAAGTTCATTTTGTAAACAATATATTCTTTAAATGCCCAAGTCAAAGCAGTAATGTTGCAACTTTGAATCGTAAAAAGAAAATTACAAACAAGTGCGGATCTCTCTAAGCGCCTGCGGCATCGGCCACCAAACTGCCAGGTGCTTTGAAGAGGCCGTGTAGTGGCGCTCTCCTGCGGACACTAGGGAAACTAACTTTCTAGCCTATCTCTCTCCCTATTCACTATCTTATTTCATTTCCTATTCGGTTAAGCGAGATAGTCATTTACTAAATGAGAACACATGAAACAATTATCATCGATTGATAATATTTCATTTTTTTTTTTGTTTTTTTTTAAACAAAAAATTTCCAAAAGGTCCGTCTCTTTTTCAAACCATTAAAATTATCTTCAAATGCCTATTTTATTAAATTAAAATTCAGACTTTCATGCTATTACGATTGCCATAGCAATGGTTGGTTGGGGCGAGATAACCAACGAAGAATTCTGTTATTCATAATTTAGAATTTGAAACCAAATCATCATTAGGACAAACTTACAAGGGGAGGGCACGACCTTGGCATTTCATTTTGGGATGAAACTTCGGGTGATGATTGTATACCGTTAGGGGGTTCACCCCTTGAAATAGTAACGCGCAACGCTCAATAGTTTCGGAGAAAATGACGTTTAAAAAATTCAAAGTTCGCTTATATACTAGTTAGGCTTTTTATATGACAATGGCGACAATAGTCTAGCAGGTAGCGTGTCTACCCACCAAACTGGCGCTTGGGGTTCGAATCTCGCCTCGACTTATTTTTTTTTTTTTATTAAATTATTTATTTTATTGTTTTTACAATTAAATAAATTTATTATTTAATATTAAAGATTATTTATTAATAAATAACTATAGTGCTATTTTGCTAACAAAAAAAAGACTAAATTTTAAATCATAATTATATTCAATAGTAATATTTTAAATAACTACCAAATAAATACACTATTATTTAATAAACTATTATTCAAAATACTATAATTTAGGCTATTAATAAGTAAAAAGTTTCAATCTTATTTCTTGATTTTACATTATAAGCATTTATACATTATACTTTTTTATTACAAATATGAGCCTGAATGATAATCATCATAAAAACATTTGAAACAAAAATTTTTTCGGCATCTAGCACAATTAATTAAAGCGGAATAATTTTTACAAGAACAATGAATTATTTTTTAAAAGATCAGTTGGAAAACAGACAAACATCATTTACGTTCACAAAAATTTCTCTATTAATAAATAATCTATAATATTAAATAATCAATTTATTTAATTATAAAAACAATAAAATAAATAATTTAATAAAAAAAAAATAAGTCGAGCCGAGATTCGAACCCCAAGCGCCAGTTTGGTGGGTAGACACGCTACCTGCTAGACTATTGTCGCCATTGTCATATAAAAAGCCTAACTAGTATATAAGCGAACTTTGAATTTTTTAAACGTCATTTTCTCCGAAACTATTGAGCGTTGCGCGTTACTATTTCAAGGGGTGAACCCCCTAACGGTATACAATCATCACCCGAAGTTTCATCCCAAAATGAAATGCCAAGGTCGTGCCCTCCCCTTGTTAGTCAAATTCCAAATTTTCATAATAATATTATAATCTCTATTTTTGGAACAAAAATACATGTGTATAGGGTTATATATGAATAATTTAATTATACTTATATAATAAACACACACACACACACTGGAAGCATGAAAAAAACAATCACTACTACTGATCAAAGCTAAATGCCTTTATTTATTTATTTATTTGTGTAGAAGTACAGTATCAACTAAGATTTTGAAATTATTTTTACCCTGATGGTGGGTGTTATTCACATTCTTCGAGAAAGTTTTTTTTTTTAAGACATTTCGGCTGCAGAGGCCATTTTACTTTTATAAATTTATCTATTTAAATTAAATACAGTATCGGTGGCTTCTGGCGGGCGTTCAATGGTCTTGTTTTTCGAGGGCCACCTATCCCGATTTTCACCACCACTATGCGTTGCTTAACGACACTGATCTTGGTGGCTGTTGTTCATTCTTCTTGCCAGACCTCGAGAAAAGTTGCCATTTTTTTTTTTTTTTTGTTCTTTGTCTCACCTCTTATCTCTACAGCTATAAAATCTTAATAAAATCCAAGAATAGTTTCAAATGTTAATTTGATATTTTTTCTTTTTTTTTTGGCCTTTGAGGTCATTTAGGGTTTAATTTTTTTTTTTTAAATTTCAATAAATATCGATAATTTCTGGAGGATGTTCCACATGTCCACGTGTTTTTCTGGGCAACATATATATATATTTCTCCGAGGTCGGGCCACATATTTGAAATTCCGCCGTGCTTTGTCATTTTTAAACAGCAACGATCTTGGTGGCTGTTTTTCTTCTCCCTTTTAATTTTTCATATACCACATACTGGTATCTCTTAATTATATTATTATGTCCAGTCCAGATTAATTACATATTAAAACGAATATCGTATATATAAAAAAAATATAGGTGACATTAAGTAAATTATAAAGGATTCAATTTATTTCATTATTTTCTATTATAGATCTTTAAATGCAAAATTCGAACCGTTATCTCAGATTCTTACTCAAAGAAAACCATTATTTTTATTCTTTAATTGGAAAACTCCTTTAAATAAATCCAAAATGAGATGAGAGTTCTTACTTTGACACTTGTTTATGATAATAACGCGAAAAGGTTAATAGGAAAATTGAGATGGATAAATTAGAAAACTTTTGATATTTTTTAATTTTGTGTATTTATTTAATGAATTATCTCGATCTTCTTTCTTCCCCTCGGTGCGGGGTCGGCGGAGGGGTGGGGGTTTTTGCAACCGGGAAGGAATAGAACTGGCCGGCCCGCCGCACGGTCTGACACCTGTTGAAAATAAAGAAGAGACTGACTTGCAAAGAACAGAAGTACTGCCTAAAACAATTGTGAGATTTAATTTCAAATTTTTCTTTTATTAACCCTTAAACTACATGACCAATTTTTAATGGGCTTTTTTTAATATATACGGGAGTGATTTTATTTTTGAAAAAATTCATTTAGGGTCTTTAAAAGATTTAGTTATTGTAATTTCGCTAATTTTAAAGAATGGGTCACTTTGAAAAAATTAGAAAATAACGTGAAGGGTCAAACCCCCCTGGCTAGGCACATGACCCACCGAAGGCGGCCTACACAAATTGCTTTAAATAAATAAAATTTGTTTATGAAAGGAGATTGGGTTTAAAACACATGGCAAGTTGAATCACTGAGTATCCCGTATGTTTATGTATCCTGTAACGAAGGGAACCGGTTAAATGGGGGGATGGAGGAAGGGGGTAAGTAAGTTAATACACGCATCTATCTACCAAATGTACAAAAGAAAAAAAAACTAATATGTAATAATAGGCTTCCTATTTAGGGCCATCCATTTGAATAATCGTTTCCGATGGATTCGGATATTTTCTGTTTACGCCCTTTGGCGGCTTTTTCTTTTTTTCCAGGGCATTAAATTAAAGCCAAATGGACGGACGGGACGACGCCGGCCCTCTCGTTAACCGAGGAAATTTATCAGTGATTTAGTAGGACAAGATTTATTTTATTTAAATAGTTTGGGGGGGGGGAGTGTTTCGAATCAGACACCTGCCTCTTAGGTGGTAATGGCGTAGCCTATATTACAAAGTATATATATGTTTTAAGGTAATATTAAATTCTCGACCGTTGCCTCTAGTTGAAATATTGGATACACTAGGTTTCAAGTTTTTATAGGTGAAATAATACAATTTATAACTATTTTGATATAACCGAGAATATTGTAGCAAAGTTGCAGGAATCTTACATTACAAAAATAGTGCTGCAATATTCCTATGTCCCTCCCAGACAGCCTGGAATCTTGCATTAATATTGCAGGAATCTTACATTGCAATATTTAACCTTGCAGGGAATATTGCAGGAACAATACAGCAACATTGTTGCAATATTCCTATGTCCGCCTCTTTGTAACTTGCAGGAATATTGTGGCAATACTGAATGGAATATTGTTGCAATATTACAAAAATATTGCAAGTATTGCAGAAATATTACGGGAATATTCCGGCAATATTGCATGGAATATTGTGGCAATATTGCATGGAATATTGTGGCAATATTGCATGGAATATTGTGGTAATATTGCAGGGTAAAAAAAAAAAACTTGTTCATAGACGGATTTGAACACGAGTTTTTTGCATTTCCAATATTTCCAATGTCTTGATTCCAATATTCGACTCCTTTACTGCCTCGGACGTTTTGC
The DNA here is from genome assembly GCA_023213315.1 of Euborellia annulipes. Taxonomy (NCBI): domain Eukaryota; kingdom Metazoa; phylum Arthropoda; class Insecta; order Dermaptera; family Anisolabididae; genus Euborellia; species Euborellia annulipes. Next base: position 6,245 of record JAKCPI010027898.1, on the reverse strand, counting down.
TATATGAAATTTCAACACTTTTTAAGCTACTTAATTCGTATGTAGTACTATTAAATTTTTTTTTAAACAAAAAGTCACTTATAAATTGTAAAAAAATAATAATTTTTAATATTTAAAATTAATTTTTTTTTTTTTTTTTTTAATTTTTTAATTTTTTTTTCTTTTTCGGTATCTAAGGCGATTAAATTAATTTAAATTTGTATTGTGTTTGTTGGACCTAGCCACCGAGGACTAGTGCCTCTAAGCGGGTCGCAATAAATTTATTTATTTATTTATTTATTTATTTATTAGACCCCATCCCTATTTATTTCAAATTATTTGCAGACAATTCAAATGAAATAAATTTTTCTCGCTGGGGACCAAGCGCGGTCCTAGTCTTACATTTGGAGGGGGGGTCACTGTTTTTTTTTTTTTATAGTATAAATACATGGGCCTGGACCCCAATAAATATATATTAATCAAATATAAGTATCGTTTAAGTCTTAAACGGCCTAAGTTGCCGAAAAGATTGTGTAAATGGGAGAGTGAGTGGGAAAAAAGTGTGTGTTAAAAAAAAAAGATTTTTTTTTTTTTGGGGGGGGGTCACGACCCCCTTGACCCCCCCTCTGGGACCGCCCTTGCTGGGGACGGAAAGCGAATCCTGGACCCCAGGCTCAAGAAGCTAGTGTCTTCTCTCTGAGTCACGGGTCATCACGGGCATTAATTAATTTTTTTTTTTTTTTTTTTTTTTATTTAAAAAAAAAACATTCACACTTTTTTCTCATTCGCACTCACACTCACACACACATTCACTCAGTCTTTTCGGCAACTCAGGCCATTTAAGACTTTAGACGATAAGCGTTGTAATATATATTAATCTATTATGGGTTCAGGCATTTCTATTTAAGCCATCTGGTATCCAAATGGCTTAAATAAAATCATCGGACTGCCTGGGTCCGAACCCTCGACGTTTGGTATAGGAGGTGGGCACGCTACCTACTATGCCACACCCGGGGGCATTTATTAATTTAATTAATATGAATATTATAAAGTTGATATGATAATTTTAACCCTATATTCACTATTCAATGTTGCCACTTCAATATTGCTTCAATATTCACCCTTCAATGTTGCCACTGTAATATTTCAGGAATATTGCTGCAATATTTACACTTCAATATTGCCACTGCAATATTGCTGCAATATTCATACTTCAATGTTGTCATTGCAACATTGTGCTGCAATATTGCTTCAATATTCACCCTTCAATGTTGCCACTGTAATATTTCAGGAATATTGCTGCAATATTTACACTTCAATATTGCCACTGCAATATTGCTGAAATATTCAGTATTCAATATTGCAACAGCAATATTGATGCAATATTGCAACAATATTCACACTTCAATATTGCAACAGCAATATTGATGCAATATTGCTGCAATATTCACTATTCAATGTTGCCACTGCAATATTGTCGCAATATTCACACTTCAATGTTGCCACAGCAATATTGCTGCAATATTTCTGCAATGTCTTCACTTCAATATTGCGCAGCGAAATTACAGCAATGTTGCTCCAATATTGTCAATATTGTGCAAGGTTGGCAAAATTGCTGCAATATTACTGCAATATTCCAGGCTGTCTGGGTATATATATATATATATATATATATATATATATATATATATATATATATATATAGGTGGGAACCTTACATCCAACAAAAAATAAATAAAATACAGGTGGGAACCTTTCATCCAATTAATAAAATAAATAATATAGGTGGGAACCTTTCATCCAATAAATAAATAAATAAATAAAATACAGGTGGGAACCTTTCATCCAATAAATAAATAAAAATAATAAATATATACAGTATAACGTTATTAGGGGTATGACTTTTCTACTTTTTTTTTTTAAGATTTCCCGTATCATGGCTCAACGAATTCTTGTGTCAATGTATTTTTTACTTTCTCTTACCTATGTATATATGTAATATACAGTATATATAGAGAGAGAAAGTATTGGGTTCATGTCAAAAATTGATGTCGAGATTTTGATGGATCTTCACGTTTTGAGGCCCCCTGAATCCAAAAAAGTGGTAAAAATTATTTAGAATATGTGAGGTTTCATTAAGTTGTAAATGAAAGAAATATTGAATTTCTAACTATATATATATTTCGGGCTATTAACCCATCTTCAGGAGTGCATACATGTGACTGAGTGAATAAAAGAGAGTAGATGCTGCCAGGCTTATGAAACCAAACTGAATATGACTTAAGACATTGAAGATTTTTAACAATTGTAATATAATATATTGAGATATTAAATAAAATGAACTTATTCATAGGTGTTGGATTAATAAATCTATAATAGTTGACCTTCTGATATCCTGTTGGCTATTTAGTATTGGCTGTTTGCTTGTTGATTGTGTTTCTTGATTTCTAGTGATTCCAATAGATTCATTCTATGCCCTTTGGGAATGAAATGCAGTGGTATTGGGTTGTTGGGGGGAAGGTGAGTGGTTGCATTCCAATAAGTGATCGGCAAACGCTGACACGCACCCTGTTTGGACTGCAGGGTTTTGAGAGATCTCTCATGTGTTCCTTGTATCTGGTTTGGAACGATCTACCCGTTTGCCCAATGTAAAATGCCTCACATGCGAGAAAGATGTGGGAATATATTGTGGGGGAAAGAAGACAGAGCAGGGAAAATGTGCAAGGGATGTGGGAAAAGAAATAGACGAGGGAATGACAGAGTTAATAAGAAGAATAGAGAGAACGAGAGAAGAGGAAGAGGAAGAGGAAGAAAGAAGAATCCAAAAACCCAAAAAAAGGGTAATTGGTGACTTTATTTATTCAAATTTATCATGTATGATAGAATGTATTTATTTTGTATTTTTGAATAAGTAAATAAATAAATAAAAAAAATATTTAATGCATTTTTTTTTTAATTTTTATAACATTTATAAACAATCTAACAAAATTGAATAATGAGTATATTTATGTATGCTATTATAAGTTTCTGAATTTATTAATTTTAAATTATAATTATTATTTTTATTGACAACATCGTTATTAAATTCTTTATTATTTGAAGGCAATACGATTTCTTCTAAGTTATGACATCTTCTGATGATTTGTTCTATACAATTTTGAGTGAAATTACATTTACAATAAATATGTAGAATTTTAATTGTATTAAATGGAGGGATTAATTTTACCAGATCATTGGGAGAGTATGTTGTCCATTCTTCAAATTGTAAGACTTCCAGTGAAGTTAATCCTTTTAACACATTAATAATATTAACAGGTGCTTGGGATGATCTCAAATATCGAAGTTTGTGATGAGAGACAACTTCATTCGCTTTTACATTGAAGGAAATAGAAAGGTCGAGATATTCTAAATTTGGACATAATCTTAAAACTCTACTCAAATTTAGATAGTTTATTTGAACTATTATAGATTTTAATTTTGACCCACAATTTTCAAGAACGTTCATCAATTGTGTGTTGCTACAATAATATAAATAAAGATGTTTCAAATGTAGGAATCTTGGAATAAATTCTAAAACTGAATTTTCAGGACCTATCAAATAAAGTGTGTCAGTTTCGGGAAAGATTTCATACAAATTTTGAACAGTTGTTAAATATGGTGAATGATGAATTAAAAAGTCTATTAAATCTGATGGAATATTTTTGGAGAGAATTAAATTTATAAAATTATTATTCGTATGAAAAATTTCTAAATTTGGCAATTTATCTAAAATTTCATACGGTGTTGTTGATTGTAATGAAACAAAATTGAATAAACTATTAATTCTAAGGACCTGAAGTGATTCGTGTTTTGGCCTTGCATCAATTTTGAGATCTTCTATATATAAATTATTCACTATCAATTCTAATTCCTTTAAATCGGGACAAAATTTTAAAATGGTTTCCATCAACTCATTTTCTAGAGATTCGCATTTTATTCTTAATGAATTTAAATTTGGAACACATTTTAAAATTTTTTCAAAATAGTAATAATTTATAAATTTACAATTAATTTCCAAATAACTTATATCTGAAGAAGGTCTTCTTTGTATTAACGTTATAACTTGTTCAAAAAAAGAATATTTCGTTTAACTGAACTAGAATATCCAAAAGGATAGATGCATAACCTCTTTGTCCTTTCAGAGAGCAACAACTGAATTGTTTTTAACATCAAATCTGACTCTTCTCGTTCACTTAAATGTAATAACAAATCATTCATATATTCGTCGACTACAATACTCGGGAGACTCTGGACATATTTTCTTTGGAATTCAAAATATTCTTCAGAATTTGGAGAAAAATCATAGGAGAGAAAGTCAATTAATTTGGCCTGGTATTCCTTCTTGATGAAGTTGTAAAAAGAAGCTGGCGATGGCATTTTGATGCTGTTGAGATCTGCAAAAACAAATTCATACAATTATTGAGAAGTTTGTTATCTCCGAAACTCTAATTGTGTACAAAACAAGTCCCAATCAATTCAATTTTTTTATTTTAAGAAAAATTATAAGATTGGATTTATTTAAAATGACACCTGAATTAATCTAATTTTTATTTAAGGCTACGTGATTAAGGAAAACATGTGTTGGACGTGTAACAAATGAAATAAATATAAACTGGATCCAAAACAACTCAATGGGCTTAGAAATTTAATAATTTTGACCCCGGTGAAGTTTGGGTACAGTGAGGGACAATATTAAGTCCCACCCATGCTTTTTCTACATGTAATTATTTCATTTTTTTTTCTTTTTTAATATTATGTATTTTTAAATGGAAACTTTCAAACCTGGAAAATCTTCCAATAAAGATTTTCATTTTCTTTAATAAAAACAATGAAATAATCACAAGTAGAAAACGCAGGGACTTAATATTGTCCCTCACTGTACCTTTTCATGTGTAATTATTTTTGGTATTTTCAACTTGAACACATTCGATCGTTTTCTACCCAGTTAAATTTTCATTTCTTTTATAAATTTATGTATTTAAATATTTCGCATTAAAATCCCAATTAATTCGTTAAGAGATCCCATTTGCAATCGTGGCTCAATGTTTAAGACGCCCTGAATCAATACGCACAATTGATTTGTATTTATTTGTATTAGTATCGAAATATGTATCAAGTGTTTATCCCAATTTATAATATATTGAAACATATGAACTTGTATTTTAATTTTTCCAAAAGCAATTTATTTATCTCTGTTCTCGGTGTCATGAAACCTGATATTAATCAAAATATTTTTAAAATTAAATACAATGGAAATATAAAAGTTTAAATAATAAAAAATCTTGAAAGTTGATAAAATTTAATTTTAGGAAAAAAAAAAAGAAATGGATTTATAATTAACGAGTGTGATTTTAGAACTCACTATACAAAAAATGAATTAATTTCAAATTTGTACTTACTTTTAGTTAGAACATGCACAAACAAAATCACGTGTTCTAGAGATGGTGAAGCGAACAATTCTGGAGGATTAGAAATCCTAACTGAATAGCACTCTACAGGGCTGAAAAAGAAATGAGAATAAAGAAATAGCTCTCTGTGCTTTGGATTTAGCCCTTGTTCAGCCTCACTGGTGGCGGCAGACGAAATTACATTCCCCTTCCCTTATAACATAAAACACATTTTTTAAAATTAAATTATTTTTTTTTATTTTCATTTTTAAGTAAGAGATGTTGGCAAATGTCTATAGTGTTAATATTTAAAGCCAGGGAGAATAGGTTCATACCTCAGGCTGTCGAAATAATTAATTTTAATCATGTGGATGTCTTATGATATGTCCCCTTGACCTCCCGTGATTGGAACAAGCTCCCTGCGTTTATCTTCCCCAAAACCTACAATCTTCAGACTTTCAAGTCTAACCTCAACAGGCATCTTCTCAGTTCCCGCAGTTGAGTTTCCCCTTTATGTTTCTCCTTTTGTTTTTATTTTCTTCCTGGCTGCATGTGACTATTGGTCATTATAGGTCTTCGGACCTTATGCACTCATTCCAAAAAAAAAAAAAAAAAAAAAAAAAAAAAATGATATAAACAAATATGTCTTGGCCACATTATAGATTGTAATTAAAATACTATCGTTTAAAGTATAGCCTAAAATGGCAAAAACTTAAAAAAATGCTTTTTTATTTAAATATTAATATTTTTTAAGTCTTTATTTTTTTTTTTTTAATACGTAAAAGGCAAATTATTATATATATAATATAATAATATAATTTGTTATAAAAATTATTATAT
>JAKCPI010027897.1:0-18458 GCA_023213315.1 Euborellia annulipes | reverse complement strand
ATAATCAACTTCGTCGATGCATCATTTCACGCACTTCATCAAACCACTGATCGAACTCACGGGTTTGTGGTGACCATACGTGTCAATTTAAGCATATCTCGAAATAGGCTCATATCTGAGTCGATGGCGTCGGCTACACCTGGGATATTGGATTTAAGAACTAACTCTAATCCGTCTGACTTTACGTGTTGCGCGGTGAACCTGAGCCAAAGAAGCTACCAATCGGCTCATGATCAATGGTGAGATCGTTGAGTTTTGGAACCCAATTGGCTGACCAATTGCTCTTTAATCGCAGGCCAAGTGCCAAAGGGACAACTGTTTGATTATTGAGGGTGTTTAATGTGCATTATTTCTTCAGGTAAAAAAATGCTCGCCATAAAGCGCCATCATTTGACCGATTTTAACAATTGAACCTTTTAGCTTGCCAATTTCTTGAACAAGGTAATTGGCTTGTTCTTTCATAGCTTGTTTACGTTTTTTTCTTTTTCTTCTTCACTTGAAAAGATTGAACTCGCACTTGCCGAAGCCGCCCAGCGTGTACCTGCCAATAATGATGCTTTTGCAATTGATAAGCGACGATCCATTGATGAGGTTTTTAACTGTTTGAGCTTTCGTTCTGATCTGACATGAAGATAAAATCCTTTATAAGAGATTCGAAAAGATAAAGGGATTACTAATTGTAAGGAATATTACACCGGAATGACTGTATTTAAACAGTTCAATTCGCTGAATGGGGGAATTAAATTAATTCCATCAAAATAGCCTAAGCAATATTAAAATTTACATTCTAAATTGAGTTTTAAGCTCTTTCCGGAGTATTAAACCTTGCTTATTTAGAAGCAATGTAATTAATGATCAGATCTTTAACGCTTTGATTAGTAAAACCAAGCGCATAGCCCCTAACAATGATAATGCTGGGCAAGCTAAAGAGAAAAATATTTTTACATCGTCTAGAGAAGGCGCTCGTAAAACACCTTGTTCAGTGAGGGTTTTGTTGAAAAAATTGCTTTTCAATTTTAACATTTGGAGTTGGATTCATCATCCCACCATGACGGGCACGCATTGCTGCTGAGGTTATTATGTTTGTAGCTCATAAATTGACTAAATTCATAAATATTTAAAAAAACTTGTTGTATATATAAAGGTGAAATGACCCAATTTCAAGTTAAGCGCTCAATCTCAGCAATTTTGCCACAAAAAGTTTATATCTTAAACCAAGCGCGATTTGGATTTGTTTTTTAAAAATATACAAAATCGGCTTGAAAATAAATCTAAAAACGAGTGACATGGTGAAATAAAGTTTGATTGACTCAAATCAAGTTTTTAACAATAATTTATCTGCAATGATTGTATTTAGTTTCGAAATCTTTTACACTCTTTTGCATAGGGGATTGTAGTACTAATCAGTGCCTGAGTTCTTTGGATTAAAAAGTTTTTGAATTAAAATAATGAGATTTGGGATAGGGGAATTGAATGTATTTAAAGTATTGGGGTATCAGTTTAGTTATATTATTGCCGATGCACACGCAGGCGATCGGTTTATAGCTCAGACTATTTAAGCTGTATGAATTCTGTCAGGTTCCCAAGCTCGGCAACACTGCCAGCTGTATGAAAACACTGAGTTGAGTGCAAGCGAGGATGATCGTTTGAAATCATTATTTACAAGCAGACGCTGGATCTGTATACAGACAAGCAACAGCATGCTCAAAAGAAATATCAGAAACAATGGGTTTTTAAACTTCGAGGATCAGCAGTGTGGTGAGTCGAATAACGTCTGATTTCTGATGATTATAAAATGAAGTATTACAATTTGATGCCCCTCAAACAAACAGTCAATAGAGCCAATATGTTAGAGAAACAAAGCTATCGTTTATAGTGCTTTATTGCGCTATAAAATAATTGCTAAGTAAATTGTCGTAAAGCATTATAAATGTCATGCAAAACAAGGTATCATAAGGCGTTTAAAAATATGACCTTGGAGACGCCTTAAGTGGAGCGACCGACGATTAGCCCTGAACATTTACAGGAAGCGGCTGAAAATTTATCAACAATTCGAGATTTTATTCGTTTTGGGGTATCAGCATTACGTCAACATGATGCACATTTAGGACAAGGTACTGAAGATTATTTTGCAGAAAGCTCTGCATTAGTTTTACAAACCTTATCTCTTGAATGGTCAGCAGACGCACAAATTTTAGATGCGAAGTTATTACCAAGTGAAAAAGCAGAATTTTTAAGTTTATTGGAACGCCGTATCAATGACCGTATTCCAACATCTTATTTATTAAACCTTGCTTATTTCTTTAATAAACCATTCTATGTAGATGAGCGTGTACTCATTCCACGTTCACCAATTGCAGAATTAATTGAGCAACGTTTTGCGCCATATTGTTTAGATGAAAATGGTCAAATGCGCGAAGCGCTCAATAATTTGCCAGAAAATGCAAAGCCTAAAACTCCACACCGTATTTTAGATATGTGTACAGGTTCTGGGTGTATTGCAGTGGCTTTGGCTTATGCATATCCAGACGCTGAAATAGATGCAACCGACATCTCTAAAGAAGCGTTAGAAGTTGCTTCAATTAATGCTGAGCACCACAATAAGCAATATCAAGTTGCATTGCTTGAGTCAGATCTATTTGCCAAAATTCCAGCTGAAAACCAGTATGATTTGATCTGTAAGTAATCCACCGTATGTGGATGCTGAAGATATGGCTGACTTACCAGAAGAATTTTTACATGAACCTGAACTCGCATTGGCAGCAGGCCAAGATGGTTTGGATTTAGTTCGTAAAATGCTTGCTCAAGCTGCTAGATTATTTAACTGAAGATGGTTTAATCGTCATTGAAGTAGGTAATTCATGAATGGTCAATGCGTCAGAACTTTAATACGATTGATTTCAACTGGCTCACTTTCCAAAAAGGCGGTACAGGTATTTTTGCTTTGACTGCTGAACAATGTCGCACATTCCGTGATTTAATTATTCGAATCGAGTCAAGCTTAAGGAGTCGTAGGCATATGGCAGGTAATAGTATTGGACAACTCTTCCGTGTAACGACTTGCGGTGAGTCTCATGGCGTAGGCTTAATGGCAATTGTTGATGGTGTGCCACCGGGCCTTGAATTGTCTGATGAAGATTTGCAAATTGATTTAGATCGTCGTAAACCGGGTACTTCTAAGTTTGCCACTCAACGTAAAGAGCCAGATCAGGTTAAGATCATTTCAGGAGTTTTTGAAGGTAAAACGACAGGAACTTCAATTGGTTTATTGATCCGATAATACAGATCAAAAATCTAAAAGATTACGGCAATATTGCGCCAAACTTTTCCGACCAGGCCATGCAGATTATACCTATACACAAAAGTACGGTTTCCGTGATTATCGTGGTGGTGGTCGTTCAAGTGCACGTGAAACGGCGATGCGTGTGGCAGCGGGTGCGATTGCAAAGAAATTTCTTTGCGAGAAATTTGCGATTCGTGATTCGTGGTCATGTGACCCAAATTGGTACAGAAATAGCACAAGCTTTAGATTGGAATGAAGTTCCGAATAATCCGTTTTTCTGTGGTGATGTCAATGCTGTTCCACGTTTTGAAGCGCTTGGTGACATCATTACGTGAACAAGGGACCAGCTGCGGTGCAAAGCTTGAGATCCTTGCTGAAAAAAGTACCTGTAGGTTGGGGTGAACCTGTATTTGATCGTTTAGATGCTGATATTGCCCATGCCATGATGTCAATCAATGCGGTGAAAGGTGTTGAAATTGGTGATGGTTTTGCAGTTGCAGAACAATTTGGTCATGAAACCCGTGATGAACTTGACACAGATGGGTTTTTAGCCAATCATGCTGGTGGTATTCTTGGTGGTATTTCTTCAGTGCCAAACCATCCGTGTAGCGATTGCGTTAAAACCAACCGCAAGTATTACTACACCAGGGAAAACCATTAATCTAGATCGTGAAGATACAGATGTACTCGACCAAAGGTCGTCATGATCCTTGTGTGGGCGTGCGTGCGACACCTATTGCTGAAGCCATGCTTAGCCATTGTATTGATGGATCATTTTATGCGTCATCGTGCACAAAATGCGGATGTGGTTGCACCATTTGCCCCAATTGAACCTAAATAGCAAATATATTTGAGATAAGAGAGGGTATTTTAGTTTTGAAATACCTTTAATTATTATAGTAAATTTCAAATGATTTGTTTTTTACTTAATAGAGTTATTGCTCAACAAATTTAGCTTAATGGGCTTAGCTCATTATTTTAGTTAAAAAAAACCAGACATTTTGTCTGGTTTTTTATATCTATACTGCTCAGTCTTATTGAGTAACAATTTGACCTGTATAACCCTTTAAGAAAGTGAGATACGCAGAAGACTGTTGACCATCTGCCTTTAAGATTGGACGTTCAACATCACCCTGATTGGTTACCAATTTAAGTGAAATTTCTTTACCATTACGGAATGAGTTAAGAAAGCTGACAGGAACATTAATCGAGTTTGATGAAACTGTACCCGCGTATTGTGTCGTATTAATGGTTGAATATGTATATGGCTGACCATCCACTAAAAAGACAAATTGGGTAATATCATATTTTGTTGGATTGTTAATTTCTGCTGTGATTTTAAAGCCATCACGGACTTCATCTTTCCAACGCATAGAAAGTTCAGGGCAAACTTCATTTGCTTCACAGATTAAAGGGCCTTTTGTAACAACTCTTTCTGGATAAGAGCCAGCACAACCCGCCAAAGTTAAACATGCTAAAGAAGAAATTACCGCAAATTGAAGTTTCATACCGCTTCCTAATAAGTTCATTTGTGTTATTGATATGTTGATAATCTATGTAAAATTTACCGCTTTTTAGTTAAAAAGTGAATTAAATATTTCAGTAATTTGTATTTCAGTTAAGGCATAGCATAAATCTTAAACAAAATTTAAGATTTTTAATATTTCCTTTGCTACATTTTCAGTTAATTGATTTAAACGAGTCAACGGCTCACCTTCAATAAAATATTTAAAATTCGACAATGTGTTTTGATAATGGACTGAGATAAAAAAAGTACCTTCTGGTTTTTCAATACTAGCACTCCCACCAGGTTTAAGTAAGCCCGTACAACTGACAATGATATCTGCAGCGCTAAAGAGCTTTTTCCCTTGAATTGCCATTGCTTTAGTCACTTCAACTGATTCAGCGCTATATTTTTTGATGAGGGATGGATCAATCTTGTAAAATTGAAATTTTAATAGAAGGGTCGTAACTGACTAAACCGCCTAATAAAATATCTGCACCACTATTTTTATAGATCGAAAATTGGCTGGATAAATAACCAGAACTTGCACTTTCAATAAATGCGACTGTTAAATTCTTTCTTTCAAGCGAGATCACAACATTGTTTTAAAAGCATTGGTATGGCTCTAAATTAATTATTTATATTCAATAATTTAACTATAAGTGAATTGAGGGAATTTGCAAGAAAACCAAATAAAAAATAAGCATATCGAGTCATGAATTTAATTATTTTTTTGATATTTTTAAATATAAATCATAATATTAGCTCTATATGGTTTATCAAAGACAAAATTAATCAAAAGAGCGCTGAGTTGAAATAAGCTTGTCATATTTATTTGCCATAATGACGGCACAAAACAACAAAAACCAAGAATAAGCATCAAATAACAATCACAGAAAGTTAAAAGAATAATCAGCGTAAAGTCTGTAAATATGCAGTCAACCCACTTCTCAACAGGTGGGTTTTCCTTTTTGAGCCAATTGTAGAATTACTATGCAATATGATGAATTTTTATATTTCAAATGCGTCAAAAAGTGATATAAATAAAAATAAAGTGCATATGAAAATGGAGTGCGAATGATGAAAACGACTGTTAAGTATGTTGTCTTAAAAAGTAGAGAATATCAGCTTGGCACAGCCTTATTTGAAAGAAAGTATTGAAGCCGAAGGAAATTATTTTGATCAAATACCTGAGGTCATTCACTATCAAAATCATAATTTTAAAGTAAAAGTCCAAAGAACTTAGCCGTAAGCAAATTTTTGATGATTTTGAAGAATCTCAAACCATTTTAGTCAAAGTTATCGCGGTTTAATAGTTTCCCCAAGTTATCTTTGATATGGACATTGCATAAATAAAACCCAGCTAAACTGGGTTTTATTTATTTGGTTTTAGGAGCGAGACAATTCATCTACAACGCAAATCATTTATGAACGGTTAATAGACCCTAATCAATCACTGTTTGACAATCAATACAGGGAGTTTGGTTTGACCCAGTACATCTTGCGCAAAGCTGCCTAAGAAAAACTTTTGGAAGCCTTTACGCCCATGTCGGTCCCATGATAATTAAATCTGTATGTAATGATTCAGCAGTTTTAATGATGGTTTCTGCTAGCAAGCCGAGTCTCTCACGACCTAAGTATCAATTTGAACACCTTGCTGTTCAGCCAATTGTTTTGGCTTTACTCAAACCTTCTTCCGCATTTTAATTGCTTCTTGAATGTAATCTTTTAACATATCTGGCGAATAGTAAAAATCAGCAGCAGCAAAAGGAGTCTTCATGCTTGTAACGACACTGATCGCAGTGACTTTTGCTTCCAAAGGCTTTTTTGCAATCGCAGCAGCTGTTTTAATGCAGAAAAAGAAATGTCAGAACCGTCAACTGGAACAAGAATATTTTGATAACTCATAATCACACCTTTTGCATTAACATTTCAAATAAAAATTAAGTTTCTTCTTGGGTAGATTTAATAATCAACACAGGCAGTGGAGAAATAGACAACACTTCTTGTGCAACACTCCCTAAAGAAGAATTTCTTCGAGACCAGTACGTCCATAGGAGACCCATCACAATAAGGTCCACATTGAGTTCATCTGCAACATCTAAATTCCAGTAGCAGGAGGAACTTCACGCACCACTTTGGTATCTACTGTTGAGTTACACCATGGTGAACTAAAGTTTCTTGAATATCTTTTAAACGTGCTAAAGCATTTTTTTCAGCTTCAAATAAATATTGAGTTACAGCAGGCGCTATTTTATAAAAATCGACGCCTTTAAAAGGATCAGCTGCGATCACACTCATCACAGTAATTTTACAGTTAAAAGCAAGTGCGAATTTTCTCTGCATGTTCAAGTGCAGCATGGGAAATAGGAGAAGTCATCTACAGCAAGCAGTATGTGTTGATAAGCCATTATAAGTTTCTCTCTCTTTTGTCTGATTATTTATTCATTGATACCACATTGCGCTGTTAGTCGCAAATTGTCGATGAGAATTTTAGTTGATCAAAAGGTGTGTTAGTTTTCAAGCTTTTGTGAAATACACATAATTTTATTATGGTTTTATTTTGTAACGTTTAATTGTCCTGATTTTTTTATTGAAATCTCTGCTCATGTAAATTTGAACTCCGGTTTTAGGTTAGCGTTCTAAATATGATGCATTTTGAATTCTTACGATTCTAAAAACTGGCATGATAAATGCTTTAATTTAATGCAACCGATATTTATGAATAAAATTTTGGCATCAATTTGGAACATTTTAAATCAAGTGCCATAGATAAGTGGATCAGTATGAAAATTTATACGCAACGTCTATACCATATAGAGTCAAACATTGAGGCTGAAAGTATTGAATGACTTTTGATGCTGGGCAGCAAAAGAGCCGTTTTCGTGCAACTTTAAATAATGGGCTCGATATTGGTTGCGGAGTTTACCACGTACAGGCATTTTGCGTAGTGGTTCTTATATTGCAACTGAACAAGGTGAAGTGTTACGTGTAGATGCCAAAGCTGAAAAATTAATGCAAGAGTTTCGACGCTGCATAGTTTTGACTTACTTAAAGCTGCATATCATCTGGGGAAATCAGCCATGTTCCGTTAATGCTTACCCCAACAGCACTTTATTTTGAGCCTGATCATGTCCTTGCAGAAATGATCCAAGGTTTAGGGCTGACAGTAGATGAAGTTGAAGAACATCCATTTGAACCTGAAAGTGGGCATATGCGACAACATCAGCATGATCATCGTTTAAGCCCGATTAAGGCTTTACATCATGTCCATCACTAACGCATCGCAACTATTAAGTCTATTGACCCTGTCATCGACAGCTTTACCGATAGGTGCATATTGTTATTCGCAAGGGGGTGGAAAGTGCGATTGATCAAGGCTTGATTCATGATGAAGCAAGCAGTATTGCTTATTTTGAAGAAGTACTGGAAATGTTGCTGGTTAGGTTTGAACTCCCCGTTTTAAAACGTCTGATGCAACATTATTTAGACGAAGCTGAATTTTTAAATTGGGCTAACTTTTATAAAGCGAGCCGTGAGTCGAAAGAATTACGGGCTGAATCTCAGCAGTTGGCATTTTCTTTGAATGCTTGGATTCGTGATGTTTTAAAACAGCAACCTGAGATTAAAAAGCAGTTTGGTTTTGTCCCTGTTTATGCACATTTATGCGGAACATTAAAACTTAATCTGGTGGATGTGCTGACAGCATATAGCTTTACTGTTTTAGAAAACCAAGTGCTAGGTGCGGTTAAAACTGTCCCTTTAGGGCAAATGGTGGTCAAAGAATTTTGTGGCATTTACATGGCTTAATTCCTCAAGCCATAGTGCGTGCACTTGGCCTTAGAAGATGATGAGTTAAGTAGTGCTTTGCCCAATTATGCGATGTTAAGTATGTCGCATGAAACTTTATATTCACGATTATTCAGATCATAAATGACACGTTTCATTCGCTATTTTTATTGAGAATGAAGCATAGAAAAGGAAAAAATGATGACAGAACGTAGCCCTTTACGTGTTGGAATAGGTGGTCCTGTTGGTTCAGGTAAAACAGCATTAACCCTGAATTTATGCCTTGCTTTACGCAACAAATATAATATGGCGGTTGTGACCAACGATATCTATACCAAAGAAGATTCTAATTTTTTAACTCGTCATGAAGCGATGTCACCAGAACGTATTGTTGGTGTTGAGACAGGTGGTTGTCCACATACTGCAATTCGTGAAGATGCTTCAATTAACTTGAGCTGCAATCGATGATCTTTGTGAAAAATTTGATGGTTTAGAGCTGATTATTATCGAAAGTGGTGGAGATAATCTAGCCGCTACCTTTAGTCCCGAATTATCTGATTTAACCCTTTATGTGATTGATGTTGCAGGTGGTGAAAAGATCCCGCGTAAAGGTGGTCCCGGCATTACCAAGTCGGATTTATTGATTATTAACAAAACAGATTTAGCTCCAATGGTCGGTGCAAATCTCGATGTGATGGATCAAGATGCAAAACGCATGCGTGGTGACAAACCTTTTCTATTTTCAAATATGAAAACTCAAGATGGTTTAAAGCAAATCATTGAGTTTATTGAGAAACAAGGTTTATTTAAAGCTTAGCCAGCGTAAGAGATTAAAGCTTAGTCGCGATATTAAAAATAATTGTAATTATTTGAATTGAAAAAATAATCAAAGGAGAATTTGAATGCGTTTTTTAAAACACAGTCTGATGGCATGTGCTGCATATTTACCTGTATTGGCTTTAGCTCACCCTGGACATGATCACCATACCGGTTTTTGGGCAGGCTTTATTCATCCATTTACAGGTTTAGATCATTTGATGATGGCAATCGCATTTGGTGTATTGATGTGGACGGCAAATCAACGCTGGAAGCTTTTCGGCTTGATTGGATTAGCTGTAGCGATGGTGATTGGCTTTATGATCGGTAGCCAAGGATTTATTCCAGCAGCAGTTGCTGAGTACGGCATTATTGCGTCATTGGTTTTATTGGCTATAGCGCTTTGGACAAAATCAAATCAAGTTTTACCTATTGCAGCAGTTCTATTGGCAAGTTTTCACGGTGTTGCACATGGCGCTGAATTAGGCCAATCAGGTCATGCCAGCTTACTGATTTTAGGTATGGTGACAGCAATGACATTGATCTATGCGAGGTGGATTAGGCATTGGTGCTTTTATCAAAAAGTACGTTCCATATGGCAGAAAATTATTGGTACTTTGGCTGCAATCGTTGCAGTTATTGGTTTGGCTTAATGTTTAAACGTTTAATTGCTGATATCAATTTATAAAGGTGGCCATGATAAGTTTAGTGGAACATCTTCCAGATCAGCGCCTTTGGTATGCCAAACTCGAGATTGAGTTTTCAGGTCCAAACTGAGCGAACGGTATTGGCGCATCGTAGACATTTTGGACCTGTACGTGTGCAAAAGATGCTGTGGCCAGAAAAAACTGGAATTTGTCATGCGATTATTGTCCATCCGCCTGCGGGTATTGCAGGTGGTGATCATTTAACATTTGAGATCAATGTAGATGCTGCTGCCCATGCCTTAGTCACAACCCCTGGTGCTGGTAAATGGTATCGGACCAATGGCAAACAAGCTTATCAACATATCCATATCTCAGTTAAACACAATGCTGTATTTGAATGGCTTCCTCAAGAAACCATGTTATTTGATGGTGCCAATGCTCACTCAGAAACCTTGATTCAGCTTGATCAGACAGCAAGCTTTATCGGTTGGGATATGTTGGTGATTGGTCGACAAGCTCGAGATGAAAAATTCCAATCTGGTGCTTATCACAGTTATTTTAAATTATGGCGAAATCAGCAATTACTGGTGGCAGACACATTGAATTTTAAAGGCAATGATCGTTGGCTAAGTTCTTGTCTAGGCATGAATAATCATGCCGTTATGGGGAGTTTATGGGCAGTTCCTCCCGAAAAATTTCGAGCAAACATTTATTTAGAGGCACATATCGATTTAATTCGTGAGTTGATGATGCGAATGGATATGCCTGTAAGGTTAACCTTATTGGGTGATGTCATCAGTGCACGTTTTTTAGGCGATGATGTTCGACATTGTCATGATGCTTTTGCAGCAATTCGCGCCAGATTAAGGCGATATTGGTTTGATTTGGATGAAGCATTTCCACGCATTTGGCGAACTTGATTCATTTAAAGATCACCTTTTAGAAATAAAATCTGCGTGTT
Organism: Euborellia annulipes; assembly: GCA_023213315.1. Taxonomy (NCBI): domain Eukaryota; kingdom Metazoa; phylum Arthropoda; class Insecta; order Dermaptera; family Anisolabididae; genus Euborellia; species Euborellia annulipes. The sequence goes on along the minus strand of JAKCPI010027897.1, from coordinate 7,458 downwards.
TAATTTAAAACTGAGCACATATTTTGCATAAAAAAATGTGAGAACTTTAGGAAATACATATGGAACTCAATCCTACTGAAAAAGACAAACTGCTGATTTTTACAGCGGGTTTAGTTGCAGAACGTCGCAAAGCACGTGGATTAAAACTCAATTATCCTGAATCTATTGCATTTATTTCCGCAGCACTGCTTGAAGGTGCACGAGATGGAATGACTGTCAGTGAGTTGATGCATTTTGGCACTACCTTACTCAGTCGTGATGATGTGATGGAGGGTGTGCCTGAGATGATTGCCGAAGTGCAAGTAGAGGCCACTTTCCAGATGGCTCGAAGCTCGTCACAGTCCATCAACCGATTGTATAGAACACTTCTTCAAAATTAGGATAAGCATATGATCCCTGGTGAAATTATTACACCTGATTGTGATATTGAAATGAATGTCGGTCGTGACGTACTGAAAATTTCAGTGTCAAATATAGGTGATCGACCGATTCAAGTGGGTTCACATTTTCATTTTTATGAAGCCAACGATGCTTTGCAATTTGATCGTGAACGTGCCAAAGGTTTTCGTTTAAATATTGCGGCTGGTACAGCGGTTCGGTTTGAACCAGGGCAGCGACGTGATGTAGAAATCGTTGCACTGGTCGGAAAACGTGAAGTCTATGGTTTCGCAGGGCGTGTGATGGGTAAGTTGGACTAAAAGGATAATCAAAATGAAAATGTCACGTCGAGCTTATGCTGAAATGTTTGGTCCTACCGTTGGGGATCGAGTACGTTTAGCAGATACCGAACTTTTTATAGAAGTTGAACAAGACCTCACCACCTATGGTGAAGAAGTTAAATTTGGTGGTGGCAAAGTTATTCGCGATGGGATGGGACAATCTCAATTACTTGCAGCAGATGTTGCCGATACGGTGATTACCAACGCATTGATTGTCGATTGGTGGGGAATTATTAAAGCCGATGTGGGATTAAAAAATGGGCGAATTTGGAAAATAGGTAAAGCCGGCAATCCAGATATTCAACCCGATATTACCATTCCACTGGGTGCGGCAACCGAAGTGATTGCCGGTGAAGGGCAAATACTTACAGCAGGTGGAATAGATACCCATATTCACTGGATTTGCCCCCAACAAGTTGAAACAGCGTTAATGTCGGGGACAACGACCATGATTGGTGGTGGTACTGGTCCTGCTGCAGGAACATCGGCAACAACAGTAACACCGGGGCCATGGCATATTTCAACCATGCTGCAAGCCATTGATGATTTACCTATGAATATTGGCTTATTGGGTAAAGGTAATTTGAGTCAACCTGAACCGATTGCGGAGCAGATTAAAGCAGGTGTGGTGGGGCTGAAATTGCATGAAGATTGGGGTTCTACCCCTGCTGCAATTGATAATTGTCTAACTGTGGCAGATGAATATGATGTACAAGTGGCGATTCATACTGATACTTTAAATGAAAGTGGTTTCCTTGAAGAAACACTGGGGGCATTTAAAAATCGTACTATTCACACTTATCATACTGAGGGTGCGGGTGGTGGTCATGCACCTGATATTTTAAAAGCCATTGGTCAGGCAAATGTTTTACCATCTTCAACCAATCCAACCCGCCCATATACCATCAATACCATTGATGAACACTTAGACATGCTCATGGTCTGCCACCATTTAGATCCAGCGATAGCTGAAGATGTCGCATTTGCTGAGAGTCGTATTCGTCGTGAAACGATTGCCGCAGAAGATATTTTGCAAGATCTTGGCGCAATTTCAATGATGTCTTCTGACTCTCAAGCCATGGGGCGTGTGGGTGAGGTGATTTTACGCACTTGGCAAACGGCGCATAAAATGAAAGTGCAACGTGGGCCATTGGAAGGCGATAATCAGTATCATGATAATAATCGGGTGAAGCGTTATATTGCAAAATATACAATAAATCCCGCCATTACTCATGGTTTAAGCCATGAAATTGGTTCTATAGAAGAAGGGAAACTTGCTGATTTGGTGTTGTGGAAACCTGCATTTTTTGGGGTAAAACCATCGATGATCATTAAAGGTGGAATGATTGCGGCAGCGCCAATGGGGGATATTAATGCCTCAATTCCAACACCTCAGCCGGTACATTACCGTCCAATGTTTGGGGCATATCCAAGAGGCGTACATAATACCTGTATTACTTTCTTGTCACAGGCCGCAATTGAACTTGGTGTTGCTGAAAAATTACAATTAAAGAAGTTAATTTCACCTTGTAAAAATACCAGAAACATCACTAAACAAGACATGAAGCATAATAGCTACTGTCCAGTGATGGATGTGCATCCTGAAACCTATGAAGTTCGTGCCGATGGTGTACATCTAACTTGTGAAGCTGCTGAAGTATTACCAATGGCACAGCGTTATTTCTTGTTTTAATTCTATAGTATATCAACAGCAACAAGAAGATAAAACTCCTTTCTTATGATAAGAGCGGAGTTTTTCTATTTAAAATCAATAGATCTATACCCAATGCAACCAAAGACAACTTTATTTATTCAAAAAGCTATGTTTAATATTGGGTGGTATAGGTACAGCGATATAACCTTTTTCTTTTTTTTGAGTTTTATTGATGACGCAATTTTGGTCTAAATTTTTTTTCCAAGTTATTTTCTACGTTGTTTTCAAAACCATTGAATCAACAGCAGCGCGAATCGAATAAACATCATCAAGCTTATTCTGGTTCAGACATTGCAGTAGCCGTGGATACAGGTGCTAAGGAGATTGGCTTTGCACAAGATCAAATTACTCATGTGAGTCCTCAAGGTGTGGATTTGATTTGTGGTTTTGAGGGATTAGAGCTTAAAGCCTATGATGATGGTGTCGGTGTGTGTACCATCGGTTATGGAACAACGATTTACCCGCATGGAAAAGCTGTCCAGTATGGTGATACTTGTACCATTGAACAAGCAAAAAACTATATGCAATATGACCTTAGACGTTTTGAGCAAGCAGTAACTGCTGCTGTAAATGTGCCGTTAAATCAAAATCAGTTTGATGCGTTGGTTTCATTGAGCTATAACATTGGTATTGGTGCTTTTAAAAATTCAACTTTATTAAAATTATTGAACGCCTCTGATTATCACGCTGCCAGTGATCAATTTGATGTTTGGATCAAAGCAGGTGGCAAAATAGTACAAGGTTTAGTAAACCGAAGAGCAGTAGAGAAACTCTTATTTAACTCATAATTTTAAACGCTCTTTGCTAAATTAAAAAATGCTCATCTGGAGTGAATCATATACTATAGAAGGTTCCTTCTCCCTTTTGGGGGAGAAGGCTAGGATGAGGGGCTTTTATGTTAATTTATGATTTAAAAAAGAGCTGATGAAAAAAGCCTTTTGAAAATGAAGAGGATTTTTAAAATATCAAAAAAGAGAAAAATATAAGGGCCAATTTGATGATTAGAGTATTAAAAATAGCAATTTTTATTGCTTTTATAGGGATGAATAAATTTGCGTATGTGATGTGGGTCTGAATTAATTTAATAAGCCAAGATTTATTAATAGCATGTAAAAATGAAGATGATTATAGACCAATAAAAAATTTGAATAACTTCTTAAATGACTCAAAAGGAAGTGATATTCATGTATATGATCTTATGTTTATATTTAATTCAGATTTTTTACTTTTTATAAAAGATAAAAAATTGTGCTTTGGCAGCAAGTAAATTTTCAGCTAATGGTATTTCAATTAAAGAAAAATATTTTAAAGATAAATATGATATAGAGAGAATGTTGGATAATGAAGTTTATAGGCAAGCAGGTTATGCTAATTTAATTGAGTATTCTTGGACGATGGATAACCAAAAATTACAACAAGCTCAAGAAAATTTTAATATTTATTTAAATAGAAATATTATTTCAAAAAATGAGAAAAGCCGATGTGGAGAGTTATGTAAAGATTATGTATATCTAAAAGAAGATCATGGATTTTTATCTTCCTCTTCATTATGTGGTATTTTAATGGCATATCATGATCTATTTCAACATCATTATAAAAATTTTAAAAAAACAGAACAGCAGATCACACAACTTCAAGAAATATTTGATTTAACTAATGATTTTGAAATCAAATATATAAAAAACAGGTTTAAATTCTTTCCCCTTCGAAATTGCATCAATTGAAAACTTTAAATTCATTTTTAAATTGATGATCGAACATTAAAAATATTTTCTATCAAAACTAGATGCTTATATAAAATATCGTTTGAAAACAATATTCTTGATGATCGCATGATAGAAAATATATATGAATTTTAAGCAAGAAAGCAGATACTTGTACACAAGGTTGAATATCTAGACACATGAGACTAAAGCAAAAGTGTAACAAGTTATCAATTAGGTCAGCACATTTATAGTTTTATAGTTTCAGACAACTAAGTTAAAACTAATTATGGAGCCGATAAATTTTTCTAACTAAAATTCTGGATGATTAATCTTCAAAATGATGATTAAAATATGAGTTATAAATCGATTGACTAAAAATTATTGATTATTTTTAAAATAAAGGTGAGGATAGAATTTTGAGTATTTATTTAATCCGTCATGCACAAAGTTTGGGTAATGTAAACGGTAAAACTGAGTCACATGCAAGTATTCCTTTAACCGAATTTGGACATGAACAGGCGCAAAAACTTGTTGATGTTTTACCTCCAGCAAAGCAGATTTTTATCTCGCCATTCCTCCGTACACGTCTAACAGCTGAACCAATTTTATTACGAGATCAGATTACACCTCAAGTTTTGGATATTCAGGAGTTTTCTTACTTATCCGATACGCGATGTAAAAATACCACTTTAGAGGAACGAAAACCTTGGGTCGATGATTATTGGAATCAAGCAGATGTGAACCTAGTGACAAGTGAAGGCGCTGAATCTTTTGCCAATTTTTATCAACGCGTTACGGACTTTATTTCACACTTGGATTCATTAAAAGTACACTATCAACATGATCATTTACTGGTATTTAGTCATGGTCAGTTTTTACAGTTATTGAAAATGCTGGTTGAGCAAAAGCGAGAATTATCATCACAATTAATGCGTGATTTTCGTTATGCATTGTTAAATCATCAATTAGACAATACAGAGTTTTTTATTTTTAAATAAAATGAGATTAACAGCATGAATTTTATAATAAGAAAAATTGCTCTATTGACGGTTTTTATGTTTATACCTGTATCTACATATGCAGATATTGTGGCTTTAAAGTCAGATTTAACTCAATTTGCGCAACCTCTTGAAACACAATGTAAGGGGCTTGAAAGCTATATGCCTCTTAACATGTTGCATAAATTTTTAAATCGTTCAAATTCTGAAAAAATAGATGTGTATTCGATGGATGTTATTTTTGTTTCAGATTTTTTGGGTTATTTAGAAGATAAAAATTGTGCTTTAGCGGCTTCTGATTTCACCATATCGGGCGTTAAAATTTTAAATCAATATCGTGAGTTATGGGAGAAAGATTTACCAAAAGAGAGAAAAATCCTGAGATATGAAACTTACCTTGCAGCAGGTGATGCAAGTTTGGTGAAATATAAATGGACGCATAAGATTCAATATCTAGATGATGCGCATCAATTTTATACACAGTACTTAGTGACCAATGCAATCAGTCAACAACAAAAACAACAATGTGGGAAAAAATGTGCTGAATACTTAGCTGATGTAAGTAAGACGCAATACTTTAATCTGTATGATTACGCGTCTATATCCTATGAATATCAAAAACTTTTTCGTGATATCTATGAACAATATTCACAACAAGATGCAAATTTTTCGGACAATCTCGAAAGTCTGAATCTGGTTTTTGAACGTACTGATCAATTTGAAGTGGGTGCAATTAAAACCACAGGATTAAGCTCAGTAAATAAAGAGGTGACTTCTTTAAATAATTTTGATCGCATTTTTAGTTCTGGTGATAAAAAACTTATAGAACTTTATACAAAACGTTTAGATCAATATCTACAAAATAGAATCCAGCATAAATTATTAGATGCAGAGATGACGGATAAAATTTATCAATTCTTGTTAAAAGAGTCGAATGAAAGTAATACGATGATTGTACGTACTCAGCAGGAAAGTGCTCTTCAACCTAATCAAAGTTTTCAAATTGGAAAACACCACTATATTTTCAATGGAAAAGTCATCACAAGCAGTTAACTTTCCAACCCGTTGACTAAAACATGAGTGAGATTGGCATAAAAACTGCTTGATCATTCACACTAAAAAATGGTGATTGAAAAGTTTAAAGGCGGTTTGAGTGAGTAAAACTTATTTACGTGGGCAAGACTTAATAGACCAAATCCAAAATACTCCCTATTCACGAGATCTCATTGGCTATCACGGTGAAGTACCTAAAGTAGCATGGCCAAATCAAGCCCAAATAGCTGGTACAGTTTGTTCTTAACTATGAAGAAGGTGCTGAAAACCATATCGAACATGGTGATGCCAGTTCTGAGCAGTTTTTATCTGATATTGTGGGAGCAGCAAGTTTTCCCGACAAGCATATGTCGATGGATTCGATGTATGAATATGGTGCTCGTGCAGGATTCTGGCGTATTCATCATGAGTTTAAAAAGCGTAACTTACCCATGACCATATTTGGAGTGGGCATGGCGCTGGCACGTAATCCATATATTGTCGAAGCCATTCAACAAGCCCATTACGATGTGGTTTCACACGGACAGCGTTGGTTAAATTACCAAAATATAGATATTGAAACGGAACGTCAGCATATTGATCAAGCGATCAGCATTCTAGAAACCTTATTTGGCACTACACCAATGGGTTGGTATACAGGGCGGGATAGCCCAAATACGCGTAAATTATTGGCTGAATTTCCACAGATCAAATATGACTGCGATTACTATGGTGATGATTTGCCATTTTGGACAAGTTTAACCAATTTACAAGGCCAAAGCCGCCCGCACCTGATCATTCCATATACATTAGAAAGTAATGATATGAAGTTCTGCGCGCCTGCTGGTTTTAATAGTGGCGAGCAATTTTACCAATATTTAAAAGATGCCTTTGATGTGCTTTATGCAGAAGGTGAAACTGAGCCGAAAATGCTATCGATTGGAATGCATTGTCGTATTCTGGGACGTCCCGGTCGTTTTAAAGCATTACAGCGTTTTTTAGATTATATACAGGCACATGAAAAAGTCTGGATCTGTCGTCGCGGTGATATCGCTGAACATTGGTTTAAACACCATCCAGCCGCATAATTGTCGGTATGAGGATGTGGCTTTTAAGGTAAGCACTTTATTTTTAATTGAATGCAGTAAAGCGCGCAGCAAAGTTTATATAAAAGTGTTTTAAAATTTTAGCGAAATCAAGCATAGGTATTATTCGTGAAAATAGAAGAATTTACAAAGGCCTGAATGTCTAAACAAAAGAGACGACGCCCTCAATTTCCCAACAACATG
>JAKCPI010027896.1:0-60961 GCA_023213315.1 Euborellia annulipes | reverse complement strand
AAGTAATGGAGACCAAATAGAAATCATTCTCTTCATTTTAAGTTTGTTTAGCGTCTTATTTCAATCTACTAGTGGAAAGTCCAGCCGGACCCCCTGGACCCTCTTGCTCACCTTCGGCGAGCAAATGCATCAAATTTATTCTTGCTCACTGTTTGGAAATTTTCCTCTTTGACTCAACTTCCTTTTATTCTGGCCAAGTAGCGCCCTGATAGGCACATACACACAGGGACAGGAAGTCAGCCGCTAGTGCTTTATATTAAAGAATGATAATTTTTTACAGGAGAAACTTTATATTATAGCATAACTTAATCTTACACTTGTTAGTTATGCTATCAATATTTGACAAGATATTTTTAATTTAATTTTTATTTTTCTTTACTCCGGCTAGTGTCAGAAATGCATTGAGTTATGAGCTTTATTTAAGAAAAAAAAAAAAAAAAAAAAAATTTCTTCATTGACAGTTTTGTTTGTATTTCTCATGTTTGAGTTTTAAAAACTTATAGTTTGACAGACCTTCTTGAACGATAGGGCCTACTATCTGTCAGCGATCCCCTTCTCTCGACAGAATTCCAAAAGTAGAAAATTAGAAAGTTTTAAGAGCTCAACTCTCTCTTAAGAAAATTTTAATAATAAAATAAACAAAACGACTTCAAAAAATTTTATCGCATAATTCCGAATGCTGCTGCCAAGTACGGAACATATTATGAAGAGTACTTGAGAGCGTTTTCCTTTCATAATATTAAAAAATTGTATCCTGTTTTCTGAAAACACAATTAAATGAAGATATTTCAAGGACGAGATTATAATTAATTAAAATTATCTGGCTTGTGTTTTTAGCAGGAAAATAAACAAGGGTTACTGGAAAAAATAATTCATGTATATACTGATACACCATATTTTATTATAAACACCCCCCCCCCCTCCCCACGAGAGAGAACAAATATCCGGAGATGTAATTTTTTGGTCTTTTAAACTTATTTTTTCATTGTTTGCATTTGTTTTAAAATATTAACTTATTATTTAATTAATGTTTTTGCTCTATTTGTATTTTTTTATACTGTTTAATATTGTAGATAGGCCTCGGGCCTTGGTGTAGTGGTTAGAGTGCTGGCCATTTGTACCAAGGGTTCACATTCCGACTCATGCTACAATTATTTCCTACCAATAAATTGAAAAAATAGAGACGGGGTCTAAATGGCCTCCGTTGCCAAAAAAAGACCTTAAAAAATATAAAAAAAAAAAATATTGTAGATGCTTTGGTGAACACCGATGGCTGCTGGCTGAAGGAATAATAAAAAAAAATATATATTAACTCTAAATCCTCCAAGAAATGCTTAAAGTGAAATAAAAAATTTCTTTAAAAAAAGCATAATTCCTTCTCTAGGCAAATCTGGTTGCGCCACTGTATATTAATAGACCTTTATTAATATAGAGCATAACTCACTTTAGAAATTCCTTTCATATTTGGATGGAAATTCAATAACGGATTTAATATTATCCCCGATTACCATTTTTCCATTTTGCTGAACCCTGCCTTAAACTTTAAGAAGATACAAACACTGACCTAGAAATTTCACCAGACTTTTTTTAGTGAAAAATTTATTTTACTTCGACCTTAATCTTATTTAAATTTTATCGACGGGATCGCACCTCCGATATTGGATTATCTTAATTTAAACCTATTCTATATTTATCGTTATTAAAAGTCTATGAATGACGCTAGTTCCTCGGATAGCAGGGTGAATTTCATTCCATTTTTTTTCTTCTCTCTGCCCACTTAGGGTAAAAAAAAAGAATCTTCTTAAAATTTCACGTCAAAACCCTTTGAAAATCTTTAAAACTAAAATTTACCGCTATCAAAGAGACTGTCAAAAGCTGTCATTTATCTGGATTGAGTTCCTTTTCACTAGATAAGATCATTAATAAAAAATATAATCGATATCTTTTAAAATAGATTTAAATAAAATTTCTAACTTTCATGATTGATTATTTTAGGCCTACGATGTGTTTATATCCACTTGAATTTAATGATTAATTTTGTTTGCTAGTCACCATCAACAACAAAATTTGAAGACTCTTAATTAAGTCAAAATATGGAAGTCATATATTATTTTAACTAATTTAATAATAATGTTTAATTATTTCTTGTTTGTGCAGGTGGTGCGTATGTTTATCACAATCGTGAGCCTTTTTGGCTTATGTTGGTTGCCTTATCACGCATATTTTATCTACACCCATCACAACTCCTCCGTTTTATATACTTGGTACATTCAGCATATCTACCTGGGATTTTACTGGCTTGCAATGGCAAACGCCGTTGTTAACCCCATTGTTTATTACTGGATGAACGCAAGGTATATTTAAATTATAATGAAAAATATTTTGAAATATATTCAATCTCTATTCTACTTAATTACTAGATTATAAATTGGTTTTAGTTATTTTCACATATAAATTGGAAATTTAATTTTAATTAAAGCATTAGATTATCAAGCATATTTTTTGTAAATTCAGAGATATTATAGTCTAAAGGCGGTTACACATGTAACTGCAAACTTGACAAGAATGTGCAATCTTTTTGTACAGTACAAGCATGTACAAATTCCCTTGGGCACCACATGGCACAAGCATGGTTGTGCAAGCAACAGTTTATCCCGAAGATTAACCTAAAAATGTCAAAATGATTTACAAATTTATTTGAAGATAACAAGCACTAGCGTAACGTTTTTTAGCTGGGCCCCCCCGCAAATTTTATTTCGGGCCCCATTATTAGACCATACAAAAAATATTTTTAAAATACCGTATATTCCTGAACCATTCATTATTTTTTTCCGTTTTTATAGGAGCCCTGAGGGCCCCGGGCCCTCTCAAGGAGAAATTTTCATTATTTTTTTTTTAATCTAAATTTTCCGTTTTTATCAGAGCTACAGTTTTTTTAGCCCGGCCTGGCCAGAGGGCCCCCAAGGTCCGGGGCCCCCCGCATCGCGGGGTCTGCGGGGGCGAACGTAACGTACACCACTGATAACAAGAAATCCTCACTTGCTTTAAACAAAGAGACAATAAATATTAATATTTAAATTGAAATTTTAAATGAATTAATATTAGATATATATTAAATTAATATCAAATGACAAGACGTCTATAAAATGGCTGAGGTGCCTATAAAGAGTTTTGCTTGTGCAAATATGCTTGCGCATTCAATCAACCATCTAGCGGCTTTGCACAATTAAAATTCTACTAGACGCTACAGTTTGCTTGTAGAAAAAGATTGCACATGCATGCTTGTCAAGTTTGCAGTTATGTGTGTAGCCGCCTTCACATATAATAAAATAAGAGAAAGTAAAAGCTATAAGTTGAGGATTGATGAAGTGTTTATTTGTTATTTCCTTCGTGGTTACCATATGGAAATACAATAGTGTATGAAAAAGTGTTGATGCAGTTGTTGATTCCGGATGGTTCAGAGGATATAAAAGATATAAAATATTTTATTTGTTAAAGTAATATCATTCAGCGAATTGTAAAAAGCTGTTATTCTCACTCACCATTTTTCAATCACCTTCGTTTCCTGAGAGAAATCTATTTTATGAACATGGCTTTAGTAATTTTATTTCTTATATACGGGTATATATTGCAATATAAACATATTAATCAATTAATAATTTAAATAAAAAATTCATTTGAAGGATAGAGGATCATTATAAAATAATCCAGATTATTGTGGCTGTTGCGGATGTAAATACAATATCGGATTAAAGTCAGTGCGACCACTTGTTATGGAGAGTGACTTTATCTGCCTCGCATGTATTACTCTCGCTCATGTTGATGTCTCTCCCACGCTTCTTTGAAAATAAATTTTGTTACACATTGACACGGGTTCTCCATCAAATCATATTTTGTCCCCCCCCCCCACCCCTGTGGCCGAGAAGCTAGAGCTGTTGACAAATGTCTATATAATAATAGTCTTAGATATTTTAAATAGCTTTAATTTAAAAAAAAATTTGAGGTCGATAGCTTCAAAATTGTGGCCGCTGGAAACTCCCAAAATTAGCACCCCGAGACGCGCACCTTAACAGCACGGATCTTAGGGGCTGTTACTCTAATCCGTCTCGAGGGTCCCCTACAAGTGTAAATATAAAAGAACAATTAACAAGGCGGGGAGAAACTCTGGATGGGTGACCCCAAGGAATCAGAGTGTGGAACATCCCCCGGTAGGTATTCAAATATAAAAAAAATAAAAATAAACAAAAGAATATTAAAGGACTTCTTTACCCTTGGCTCATGATCTACATAGTTAGCTAATAACTATAAATCCAGAGGTCATTTGTTCCCACCAGGATCTAAAATTTATTCATGTTTTAATGAATAGGAATGGAAAAAAATGCGATACTAGCACTGTTTTTTTTGTGTAGTCTATTATAAATAAAAAAACGCTTATCGTCAGAAAATTTAAATATGCCTTTTAGAAATTACGGCAGGACATTAAATACGCTCTCTTAGGTTTTTAATTTCTCTTATGACTTTCTTTACCTATAGCCCAACTTACTTGTATATGGATTAATTAGTTGGGCTTCTAAACTTTCCTCAAGTAAATACAACAGCCATTTCTTCTAATCTTCACTCACGTATTTAAATGAGAGTTTGAGAATGTCCGTGGCGGAAGCAGAAAATGCTGATTTGAGTTCAGACACGAATAAACAAAATTTATCTCTTAAAATATTTTTATCTTAAATAATTTTTTGTCAATAGAGTGTTGTTTGAAAATCACTAACGATTTCAATCATTCTGTTTGAATTAAATTATTTGACGCATATTTTAAATTTTAGAAAGCCAATTTTTTATCACTTTTAATCAAAGCATAATAAAAAAAAATTGATAACGATACGCTCTTTTGACTGGTCTCTGAAGAGTAATTTTAATTTATTTTTAAATCAATTACTTTTTAATTTAAAAACAAATTCAATTTTCGTTTTCATTCGTAATCATTATGATTAAACATATTTTTTGTGGATTAATAAACCTATTTCAGATTTCGACAATACTTCAAAGATGCGGTATGTGAGTGGCATTGTCGATGTCGGCGAAATCCAAAAGACTCATCACTTAATGGTCTCGAAACGCCTCCTATGTTTCGACATTATAACAGTCATTCTCATTCCCGTTCGAGGTCAGGTGAGGCCATTAATACTTTAAAAGGTTTAAAAAATAAATTAATTATTAGCAGTGGCGATTTCAGGATTTTGGATATGGGAGGGCCCGGAATTTCTGTTGAAATTTGTCGCAAAACTTTTTTGATTCAATTAATATCATATGGCTTATTACAAATGTAATATATCGGAAATGACTTCCCCAAAGCTTACTCGTATATTCTTTTGATATTACGTCTGAGTGTGTGTGTGTGTGAACACGATTGCTTAAAAACGCATGCAGCCAGATCGATGAAATTTGGTATATACTCTTTACACTAAAATTGTAGATTTCTTTTAACTTTTGGAGTAAATACGTCACCTGGAAGTAGTACTTTACCTAATAAGCTTTTTCAGAAATTTGGAAATTTTCAATTTTTTTTGTTATATTATGATAAAATACTCTATTAATTAATTAGCTAATACTCAGTTTTCGACAAAATGTCAAAGAATAAAAACTTTTTAAAACAGACTAATTTATAATTATACTGGCTGTGAGTATTGACTAAAGTTGCGAGGAAAGGAGTCAGCCAAGGAAAATAAAAATCAATTTATTCTGTCGACGTTTCGAGCGCCCGTCGCGCTCTTCCTCGGGGCAGTATAAGTGTCAAATGTTATAGATGGTAATGACAAAATAGTCGGTTGACATTATTAGATAATCTCAACAACATTAATAATGTATCTGTTGAAAGATTTAACAATAATTTTAATATCATATAACTTTTTTTTTTTTTTTTTTTTTTTTTTTTTTTTTTTTTTTTTTTTTTTTTCTCCCCCCTCCCCCTTCCCCTCCCTTCTTTTCTCCCCCCCCCCCCCCCCCAATAATAATATTTTATTTTGAAATAAAAAAAAAAAAAAAAAATTTTTTTTTAAAAAAAAAAAAAAAAAAATAAAAAAAAAGGGGGGGGGGGGCCTCCCCCGCCCCCGAAAAAAAAAAAAAAAAAAAAAATATCATATAACGGCATGTGTTTTGTTAAAAGGTTACTTGAACGTCGGCAGAATAAATTGATTTTTATTTTCCTTGGCTGACTCCTTTCCACACAACTTTAGACTAATTTATTATGGAAAAAATTGAAAATTTTCAAATTTCTACAAAAACTTTTTAGGTAAAGTACTACTTCCAGGTGACGTATTTACTCCAAAAGTTGATAGAAATCTACATTTTATTGTAAGGAGTATATTCCAAATTTCATTGATCTGACTGCTTGGTTTTTAAGCAATCGTGTTCACAGACACACACACAGACTCACAGTCATAATGCCAAAACTGTTTTTTTTTTTTTTTTTTTGGACTCGGGGAGGTCTAAAACGTGGAGAAATATCAAAATCTCTAAGTCGAATTTTTTGACTATTACAATACAGCTTTATATAGGCCTACTATATGAGAAAGTAAAAATCAGTCAAGTTTATTGGGACCTATAATATTTACACTTTTTTAAATAAATGTTTCTGGGCCTCTCTGAGCCTTTATGTCTCAAACCGTCACTGATTATTATTTACTTTAATTATTTTTTAAAGATTTTTTCCGAAATGGATTAATAAAATTCTTATTATTATTATTATAGGACAGGTCTATCTATAATGGAATTTTCTGGTGAGCCATAGAGCCATTTAGGGCCAATGCGAAATTAAATTCTTTTCATATAGATTTGACTTTAGAGAACTGCAGTGGAACGTTAAATAACTCTCAATGATTTTATTTATTAATTTTTTTAAAATTCAATTTGTGCAATTTTCAACATCTGTGGCCGCACCTGGAGTGGAGATACTTAAGGGTGATCAAAGCGCTAAGGGGTTAAACAGAGGAGTAACTATATTGGTTGGCGCCACCCCGGAGGTACAAGAATGTCGACCCCCCCCAAAAAAAAAAAAAAAAATTTGTTTATATAGAATTCTAAAAATTTAAAATTTAGATACATTTTATTATTTAGTGGTGCCTCAAACGGTTTAAAGTTTAGAAAATCCGAATATTTAGATTTTTGAGTTCAGACCCCCCCCCCTCCACCGAAAAAATTTCAATATACGCCCCGGAATGAGTTGTATAAGTAGAAAAAAAAGATCAAGCCGTAAAAAAAAATGGAAATAGAAATAAAAAAGTAAAAATAATTCGACATATGCATCTACTATTTTAGATTTGAGAAATCAAGAGAATGATTTGAAGTTTATTGAATTCGTCTTATTTTTTGCTAGTTAATTTTAAGATAACTATCCTAAAAATTCTTGAAGAAAATATTAAACATTTTATTTTAAACTTTAGGTACAGCTGACAATTCCGCGGAAGCCGGATGTCTCGGATTAACCGGCAATCCTGAAGCTAGTCACTTCTCTTGTCCTGATGGTTGTGGTCGTTGGTTCAACCCAAATGAAAAAGACTGTTGCAAGAGAAGACGATGCAATTGCGAAGTATTAACAACCGCTGCTCGACCGGTAGGTGTTTCATGGCGAAGAAAAGATACCCCGAATAATAATTTAATGATAAAAGCCGGCGATTTGGTTAGTGGCAGCGGCGGACCTTCACACACACATCTCCACCACCACCATCACCATCATCATCATCATCTCCATCATCATCACAACCGCCAAGTGACTACTGCACATCTGTAATAACAGTAGTCTAGCTGCAAATAAAGAAGGACTTAAAGAATTGCTCTTTGGATACTCTCTTATTAATTTGTCCATACACATTCTCAACAAGTAAAAAGGCTGGTGATAGATTTAGGCCAATTTTTAAAAGATAACTTTCCGCATAAGTATAGCTAAATGTTATAAAGATAAATACAATGCAAATTAAGCGTGTATAAAATCTTTTAACTTAATGTGAAATTATTATTTTGTAAAATTAAATATGCATAAGGGTTAATAACTTGATTTTTTTTTTAATGATTTTTCTATATATTTTATTTAAAACTGTAAAATAATAATATATATTTTTATTTATATATTAAATATATTTAAATTATTTATTTTGTTAATTGTAATAAATAAGATTAAGCTAAATATAAAAAATATACTTGTAAAAATAAATAATTATTATAAAAAATTTTACGATTTTTTTCATCATGTAGTCATGGACGTAACTAGAGAATTTGACTGGGGGGGGGGGGCATGAGACCAACCATCCTCCTGGGGGGGGGCGCAATGGGACCAGCTATCCTCCGGGGAGCCCCCATATTTTCTCAATTTTTCTTGGAGAAGGAAGCTTTCTGGAGGACCACGAGCCTTCTGGGGGGGGGGCGCTCTCCCCCCCCCCGGCACCTCTAGTTACGCCCATGCATGCAGTGAAAACAAAATCTATAGGAGCTGACTTCAATAGTGATCAATAAATCCATCTTAAATAGCAGTCTACTCTTCCTAAGGAGTAAGTTAAGCATACACTGCACTCCTAAATTATTCTTTCTCTTTTACAGATATTGGATTAAAGGAGGCTGTTTCTTTGGAAAAGGGCTAAAATTAAATTAATATTCATTAGGTGATAATAAGTATCTTAGTTATCTAAGAAAAAATTTGGTGCTGTGCAATTAGTCACACCAGATCCCCCCCCCCCCCAGAAACACCTCTGGATCCGCCCTTGTCTCTATAAGATTGCAAAATTTCGTTTCAAAATACCGACTGGAAGTGGGTCAAACAGACCGTGACAGACGGACATTCCTGTATTATCAGGGATCCACTTTGCTCAGGGGCCCACATTTTATGGGTAAGTGGATAGCAACCACGAGCTGCCCTAGCTGGGACTGGCAGTACTTTTTTTTTTTGCATGTCAGTCTTTTTCCTTAAATATTTTCAACAGGCGCCAGACCGTGCAACGGGCCGGACTGTTCTATTCCTTCCCGGTCGCAAATAACTCCTCCGCCGACCCCGCACCGCGGGATTAAGGCGAAAAAAGAACAAGAAGACATAACTTTTGAAACGTTTATATATACTCTGTGGTTTGAATTATCTCCTAAAAAAAATGTTTATAATTTGAAATTCATAAAGTAATTGAACCAACCGTTAAAATAGCATGTTATGGACCACCCTTAGGATCAAGGGCGGATACAAGGGGGGGAAGGGGTAATTACCCCCTGAGATTTGTAAAAAAATACTTTTTTTTTGAAAAAAAAAAGTTATTTTTATTGTAAAATTTTAAAAATTAATAGTTAAAAATTTGTTTTGCATTTATATTCTGGCAAACAAGTACAGAATGCGCCTTTAAATTTCCGAAATTAAGAAAAAATAGTGTGCTGTGCGACTAGTCACACCAGATTACCCCCCCCCCCCCCCCCCGAGAAACATCTCTGGATCCGCCCTTGCTTAGGATAAATAAATTTTCTTCTTTTAATTAAAAAGATATATTTGATATAATAAAATGAATTTAAACTTAAATTTTGTTTGCAATTTATACAAAGTGTTTTGAATTTTTAGGTGTATTCCAAACAGCTACTTATTTCTCAAGTAATTGAACCAACTTTTATGAGGAAACTCGTCTCTGACACCTCCCTGGATTTTTACGATATTGAGATTTTGATGGATATCTACGGTTTGATTGGATCCTCCCCCCCCCCCCCCCCTCCTGAATCCAAAAAAGCCATCAGTGGGCGCTTGACTAGTTCGCTCTTTTGATTATAGTTCTATGTTCATGATTCTTTCGTTCTTTTCATTTGCGCGCGTTATTTGTTTTGTCAGTAGTGTCGTGACGGTTTCCTCTGGCTAGATGCGAAGCCCGCTGAAGGCGGGCTGCACGGCTAGTTTTTAATTTTTTTTTTACCAATATTTAATAATAAATATTTAATTTTATTTATTTTCACCTATTATATATACTATCTTCGTTTTAGTCATACATAAAATGACTTAGCGTTGCTGATGTTTGCTAACTTCATTCCACATAGTTCGTTTTGCATTTTGAAGTTTTCAAGTTAAACGTCAATTTTTAAAATAGTCATGTGATAAATCTTTTAATTATACAAGTCATCAAAATAATATATTTAAATATATTTTTAATTATATTTTTTGTAGTTGTATTTTTGTAAATGTCATTTTTTTTAAATTAACTTCTTATCTCTTATCACTTATACATATAAACTAAAATAGATAAATAAATAAAGGGTAAAATACTTTTCATTCTATATGACATTCTCTTTCATTAAATTCATATGAACTATTAGTTAATTTTCTAATTTTTTCAGATTTTTTACTGAAATTAATTTAATTAAAATGGAAAATAGTCCAAGTTCTTGGAAACCTATGAGTAAAACATCAACCAGCGAAGAGGAAGATGGGGTTCGTTTTTCGCTTCATTTTTTAAATCTTGTTTTGTTGATCTTTATAATTTTATTAATTTCTATTTTAGAAAATTCTTCAACCATTTATATATATACTACAAATACCCGGTAAACAAATTAGAGCCAAACTTTCTCAAGCTTTTAATTATTGGCTTGAAATTCCTCAAGAAAAACTAAATGCTGTTGGAGAAATTGTTCAATTACTTCATAATTCTAGTTTATTGTAAGTTTTTTAATTCTTATATTTTTAAAATAAAAAGCCATCTAGGAAAAAGAATGGAACGAATGAAAACGCATTGGGGTGTTTCTGCTACTCACTGTTTACCAGTAGGGCCTACTATAGTAAAATAAGATTTAAATGTCTCTGCAATAATTATTCGTAATTTTTACACCTTTTAGATGCCAAGAAGTAAGAACAATATATATATGATGTGAAACTTGATCCCAATATTTCTGCTGTTGTAGATCTTGTTTTAATACAAAACTGGTCAATTAAAGAAGAGCTGTTTGTAAACGAAAATTTCGAAAATCTCAATGGCACGCTACGGTTTAATTTTAGTTCCAAAATGTTTCCCTTTTTTTCATTGGTGATGAAGAGAATATATCGGTACTGAAAGAATACCTTTTATAGGAATGTAGGAATGTAGTATAGAATATGAACTGACAAGAAAACAATTTGTTTAACACTAGATTTGTCCAGCTAAAGCAGAATTACCTTTCATCACTGGAACAGAAATGACACGATTGGAAAATAATTTGGGAATAATAATGAAATGAAACTCGTATACGAAAAAAAAAAAGATAAAATGATTTTCGCAAAAAGGAAAAAGTAAAAATGGAGTGATTATTTGAGTCATGAGTTAAATGAATATGTTTTGTATAGGAAATTAAAAAAAAAAAGTTTAAAACAAGTTTCCGTTTCGGCTGAAACTAAAATTGAAGCCTAAATTCTGTTTTGACTGAAAATCTTGTTTCGGTTGGACCCTAGAAAATATGTAGGAGACCGCCAAATCAAAATCTGCCAAAGAGTTCAGACACCTGGCCGCGCTGTAAGAGAAGCAACCCTTAAATTTTTCACCCCGGTGTTTCGGTGTCGAGATAGTGTTACTTCTCCTTAAGTTAAGATGATGCACTTCAATGCGATACTCCAGTTTGCCAAGAAGATAAGGTGCCCCAAATTTGACAATCTTAAGGCACAAACAGGCGAGATGATGTTGCCTTCTACTGACCATATACAACCAACCAGCATTTTTGAGCTTATGCGAGATATGCGACCCCCAATCAAGTCCATAAATGAAGGAGAGGCACGAGTTCTACACCTTCTGAATTCTTGGATTCTCCCCTCCATTCAGACATGGTAATTAGAAGATATTTACTAAGGCACACAAACACAGATTGTAAAGGAAATAATTACTTTAAAAAAGTATTCCAAAACCTATATATATATACATATATATATATATTGATAAAGATTTAAATATGGAAGAGGTTTTGGGATATTTTTTTAAAGTAATTATTTCCTTTACAGTCTGTGTTTGTGAGAAACATGAAATTCTTAGTAAATATCTTCTAATTAATTTGATATGGTATATTTTCTAGGCAGTTCCGGATTAAACAAGATGGAGGCCTTTAGACAGTCGAAATTTCGGAGGCCCCCTAATCCCCCGAAATGTTCAAAATGTCCCCAAGGAGCTCGTGAAAAAATCGAAATTTATATACATAGGCCCATAGACACTCTCCTAGACCTACTACGCCTAATGGGTAATCCGGCACCCTTTCTAGGGTCCGACCGAAACAAGATTTTCCTCCAAAAGCGAATTTCAATTTTAGTTTCAGCCGAAACCGAAACCTATATATATATATATATATATCACCAAATATTGCAAATGTTTAATTTGAAAGATTTAGTGCTTTATCAGTAAAATAAAACATAATTTTTTAAGAAATTATTTATTTTTATTGTACAGATAAAGCTCCGTAAGCCTCTCAAATTTTATATATAATATTTAGAAATTTCTAAAATATAATTTATTTTTAGAATCGATGATATTCAAGACAATTCTATTCTTCGTCGAGGGATTCCTGTCGCACATTCAATATATGGAGTTGCCAGAACTATTAATGCAGCTAATTTTATTCTCTTCTATTCATTGGAGAAAACTCTTGCCCTGGGACATCCAAATGCTACACAAGTGTATACTGAACAACTTTTGGAACTACACAGAGGTCAAGGAATGGAAATATATTGGCGAGACAACTTTATTTGTCCTACTTTTGAAGATTACAATCAAATGACTAAAAGAAGTAATTATATTTTAGATTTTTCCATTTCTTTCCATAAATTAAGAGATGAATATGTGTTTGATTGTTCCTGCAAGGACAATTTTTTAAAATTTTTTAACATATATGAGTAAACAGATATAAAGTCCTTTGTCCCAGAAAGTCGAAAATCCAAGACGGTTGGAGTCCAGGGCGCAATATGTCCAATCAATATAAACTCATCTTCAAATATCTTAAGTCAGGGGCTTATGCACTGTATGTCAAACACATATTTGAAGATTCAGCCCCCCTCCCATCCACTAAAGTATTTTTTACAATTATATTCTACCCTGCCAAAAAATCAACTCATAGATTTTCCATAAATGTATTGATATGATAACTAGGCTGACATCTGTTACACTAAGGATTTTTTCTTCCTCTAATTAAAAATATTTTTTTTTTTTTGAAATTTTTCTACACCCATGAATCCACTTTTGTTTCAATAAATCATAATACAGATTGTAGAGCAACTTTTTAGAGGTTTAATCATTAGCTTTTTTTTATCACTACACACCTAAAATAGAGAGAAGGGTTTTAGACGATCCGAGCAATCAGCCCTAACCCCCTCTCAGTAAAATAAGAATATATATTTTTTTTAATATAAGTGTATTTTTATAAATTTGTACCCTAAACCCCCTCTCCTAGAAGGGGATGATCTGTATTCTTTAAAATTTTCTTTAAAATATTCAAAAACTTCGAATGAAAGGATTCGTACTGGCCACATTGGCAAACCAATCAAAAATGTCAAAAAATAAATAAATGATAGGATTCGTATGTTTTGCAATTATAAATTAGTTCTAATGTTGAAAATTAATTTTTATATAAAAAAAATTTGTACCCTAAACCCCCTCTCGAATTTTTAGGGTTTTTAAAATACTAGAGTAAGCTTCTAGCTCTAAGAAATATTTTTTAATTAATAAACTCACTCATCTGAAAAATTTCTCCTGATATCAAATACTATTCATACAGTTGAGTGTAGTAGGATGGCCTATTTAAGATTAGATTTCAGGCTGAAGAAATCTTTTCAATTGGGTGAGTTACAAAAAACAAATACACAATTTTATAATTTTTTTACTTTTACTTAGAGACAGGAGGACTCTTCATGCTTGCTCTGAGATTAATGCAATTATTTTCAACTAAGAAGGAAGATTTTAGTAAATTAGCCGGAATTCTTGGACTTTATTTTCAAATCCGAGACGACTATTGCAATTTGAATCTTCAAGAAGTATGTTTTTTTTTTTATTTTGTAGTTTTTAATCAAGATTTTTTTTAATTATCTAACATTATAATTATATTTTTAGTATGCTGAAAACAAAAGCTATTGCGAAGACTTAACAGAGGGAAAATTTAGCTATCCTATAATACACGGAATTCTTAGTAATCCCGATGATAACCAAGTAATAAGTAAGTTTTTTTAATATTCATATTTTATTTAGTGGGTAAGTTATTATTAGAGAGCGGAAAAAAAGTCTCTTATTTTCGGAAAAAAGTCGCCTTTAAAGGCTATTCTTTTTTAGTCAAATATTCGGTAAGATGTCTGTGTTTTTGGCAAAAAGTCGCAGTCAATTTTAACAATTAATAATATGAGAAAGTAAAAGAAATAGAGAGCATATCTCTCGATAACCGAAATGTGGCAGAGTCCGAAGAATATTTATTTAGATCATTTGGATACCAAATGCTATAAATAAATGTGCCTGGACCCCCTAATATACCGTATATAAATAATTTTGTATCCTTAAAGTCTATATGGCTTAAGATGCCGAAAAGAGTTAAAAAAAAAAGGTGTAAAATTTATAAATTAACTTGTGGCTCAGGGCTAGAATGAAATAAATAGGGACAGAGTCTAAATTGCTTCAAATGGCGAAAAAGACCATAAATTAAAAAAAAAAAAAACAAAAAAAAAAAAAAAAAAAAAAAAAAAAAAAAAAAAAAAAAAGAATTTGTCTGAGAGGCAAAAAAGTCGCTAAAGTCGTTTTTGAAAATTTCTTTTTGTGAGATCAGAGAAGATATCTGAGAAAATCTGGAAAAGTCTCAAAATTAACAAAAGTCGAAAGACTTTTTTTCGCTCTCTAGTTATTATTTATCAATTAAGTAGACAAGAGAAAGTTAATTTATGTATGGCAAGCCTCAATTTTATGTAATTTATAATTTTACTCAGGCAGCCTTTATTTTATCGGCCTCTATCTTAGTCTACCTAACCCAAACACAAACACGATTACATACAACCAGATTTTCTCCAAATTTCAAAGACAAATCCAAACCACTAAGGCAGGGGTGGCCTACCCGCGGCCTACCTGTTTGCACATTTTTGCGGCCCGCGAGATTTATCACAAAAACAAATATCGCTCTAGTAACATTAATATTTTTTAATAATTTCATTACTTTGTCTTACCTCTATATCTGGTATATGTTAATATCAGGGGCATATATAGAAATTTTTCGGGGAGTCTGAACTCAAACATTTTTCTTTTTTTTTCCTGCGAAAAATTTTGTTTTTGCGGAACCAAAATTTTCCGCCCTGCTAAAAATTTTTTGAAAATTTTCGAAGGGGTACTTTTTGAGAAAAATTCTTCTTAAAGAATGAATATTCCTCATCTCATTGATCAACTTTTGAGATAGATCCGTCTATAATACAAATGTAACTGATGTTATTACTTGAGGGCTAATTTATTTCATAAGACTCAGAAAACAGATTTTTTCATAATTTTATAGATAACGTTTAATTAAAAAAAATAAATTATTAAAATAAAGTATATAGACCTACAATATAATTTTTTTGTGTTTAGATATTTTACGCCAAAGAACTCGAGATGTTGAAGTTAAACGATATTGCGTCAAATTACTTGAAGCAAGAGGTTCTTTTCAATATACAAGAGAAACTTTACAAAATTTGGATTCAGAAGCGAGAGCAGAAGTCGCCCGCCTTGGTGGAAACCCTCTACTGGAAGATCTTCTCGACGAATTATTATCTTGGAAAAAACAACCAATTCATTAATTTAATGGAAAACGATTTCTCTTTTTTTTAAGGCAGTTAGCTTTATCTATTCATTATTTGTAAGCAAATATTTATTTTTTAACTATTTTTTATTTTTAAATTTACTTATTTTTATTAATGATAGCGTTTTTCAATTATTTAAAAAAAAAAAAACATAATTTGTTACACCAAAGAATTCGAAGAGAAATGCAAAGCATAAAAATTATGAGAGGATTTTTATGAGAGGAAAATTGAAAGTTTTTTTTAATTCTTAGGCGCCTTTCATACCCCAGAGGTTCTTAACCAGGGGTGTCCGCACCCCCAGGTGTGCAAGAAAGCATTTTGAGGGGTGAGACGATTTATAGGAATCTAAGTGATGACCTTATTTTTTTGGGTCGACAGGTTATAGGGGGTGCGAGAGTATATTTAAAGCTCCAAAGGGTTTGGCTGGTTTAGCCCATAGTTAATAATAATTAGGATAATGTCAAAAATATTTCAAAGCTTGGTAGCGAGGAGGGAGGAGGGGATTTGAAAATTTTTATGCGAATTATGGTGAGTATAGTTCAAATGTGTTCAATTATACGAGTACACATATCTTCCTTTCTGGCTTCGATCCGCAATGAAGCTAGTTTTAGCCCATTGTTTTTCTTAAATATGTTTTAAGCTATATTAATATAGAATAATAAAGTAGCGCTCGTTTAAAATTTTTAGCACATTCACGCTGGGATAGGGGGATTATCCTTAAATCCCCACTACCGGCTATGTGTCAAAATAATTGAACCTTTTTCCTATTGCATGAATTTATTTAAATTTTATTTTTTAAATTAAGACTATTCTACATATTATTATTTAAACAAATTAAGTAACTCCATTTTTACTTTTTTTATTAAAATCAATGAACGAATTATCTTATTTTACGTCCGACCCTGAGCGATAAAATTTAAAAGTGCAATTATTTTGTGGACTAATTTAATTTGATAACTTTTTCAATAGATAGTAAGAAAATGTGGGACGAAAGCCATAAATATAAAGCAAATGGAAAAGTCCAAATAAGCTAATTCCGGTGGAAACCGGATAAATTTATTAGTCTCTGTCGAGTTACGAAACTACGCCACAAACAGAAAAATGTCTTTTATTTAAATTAACTCTCCAATACTTACGTAGTTTTTAGAATAATTTTTTTTTTAATTAGGACATTATTGAAAGAAACAATGACAATAATAATTTAATTTACCTTTTTATTAGAATTAAAAATTTAAAAAAAGACAAATATCTCAACCATTTTTAGAATGCACCAAAATTATATTAAAGTTAATATTTCCAGTTTCAAAAATATATATGCATTATTTTTAATTTTATAATGTATGGAATACTATTTTGTAATGCAAATATCAAGAATCTTTTAGGATCGTTTAAACCGCCTCTGAATAAAATTTATAAAAATATACTCTAGATTTACAATTTTCCACAATTATTAAAAAAAATTTTGAATCAAATTTTTCAGTTGTGAAAAACGCTTTAAATTTTTAAGCAAAAAAAAAAAAAAAATATATGAAAAAAATAGATCTCTTAGACAGCCTTTCTCAAAATTTTCATTTGAGGACCTCTTAATATACCAAAACTTAAGCCGATAAACGAGAGGAGTTTTTCTGTTTCTTATTTTGACCCCAACTCTGTTTATACAAAAAGAAATTGTCGAAGATCTTCGGAGCCGAGAGGTCCTCAGTTTGAGAAACGCTTTTTTAACCTATAGTATAAGTCATAATGGCTCATTGCTTATTTAGAAATTAATGGTTGCTAAAATATGAATAATTAGGGGAATTTTAGAAATGAAATATAAAATCAAAAATCTTAAATTTTTTAAAATATTGTTTTTAATTATTGATTTTATTTTTTGAATGATGTTTTATTTATTCAGGATATGGGAATATTTTAATGTATCCTAGCATAAAAACTTAATTAGAATATCTATAAAAAAAGGCATTTATATTTATATCAAATCTAAGTATTTTTATTTTAATTTTAAAATTCTAGTCGATTTAAGTTACTTAAATTAATTTTTTGATATACTTATAATTAATCTCTATACGTTGAAGTGTGAAAATAAAGAAAAAGTATTAATCACAGGCATCCATAGTTTTACTTATTTATTTATAATGTTTTTAAATTCACTGATATACGAATAGATATATATTAATTTTATTAAGTATAATTTATTTGTTTATTTGAATTTATATAGAAAATCTAAGTCAAAATATTACAAACGCTCAATTATAGAGTTAGAATAGATTCAAATATCTTATATACAATATACACGTATATAAAGCTAGATAAGCTAGAATTTTGTAAAGAAATTTGGTAAATAAAATTTAAAAAAATAATTTTATATTTTCATATAAAAATCCTTTTCATATTATTCTTTAATCATCCTTCTAATCAGAGATGAGCAATCTGTGGCCTACACTCCGATCCGGCTCACATTTTTGTGAAGTCCGTTAAAACTTTGCTTTACTTTTTACTTTTTAAATATATAATTCTATTAGATAATTGTGTTCTTGTTTTAATTTTATATGCGATCCTCATAAAATTTTTTATTGTTTGTGGATGGCCGTAAGGAAAATCAAATATTAATTATAAGGACCGTCTGCCAAAAAATAATATTTCTGTGTATTATCCGTTTATTTGTGAATATTGATAAAAATTGCATTCATGGAATGCTCAGCTATTTTGTCATATTGGATGGGCGAAAGCAACGATTTGCAAAACATCTGTTGATTGTACTGAAGATGATTCCATATCACTGGGGTCGAAATATTTACAAATAAACAGATAATACGCAGAAGTATTTATTTTTTGGCCGACGGTCCTTATAATTAATATTTAAAATTTTTATGATGCCAAGTCCAAGTGCGAAGGTGATTGTATGTTTTTGCAAAGTTGAGAATAAGCTGTATGCAAGAAGAGTTTAGAGAAATTCATTTTTTTATTTGATTATAATCATTAGAGACCGGATTTTAAGCAAAATGCTTATTGCTGAATTTTATAAGCAACCATTAGATATTTTATTTCCACATGAATTACGAAAAACTAAGTGCATTGAGATTGCATTTTTTATGCTTTTTATGCTTTTTTTGAGTTTTTATGCTTTTTTTCCCTTTCGTGCTTATTTTAACTTATTTTACGAATATTTATAATTTTTTTTTTTTTTTTATTAAAAAACACACTTTTTTCCTATTCACACACACATACGGGGATCTCCCCCCCCCCCCCCGAAATGTTTGATCGGCCCCGCAGTGCGAAAAAATATAGCCCTGTAAAAAAGGGTGAAAAACTTTGGTTCCGCAAAAACAAAAGTGGCGGAAAAATTTAGTTTCGTTACAAAAAATTTTCCGCAGAAAAATCTTTGGGATCCGAACCCTAGACCATTAGTATACAAGGCAGGAGCGCTACCAACTACGCCAATCCCGAGAGCTATAAAATTTTTAAAAATAATTCAAAACATTATTCAGCAAAAGCGTTCATGTAAAGCAAATCCCTTCGGCAACTGAGCTAATCGCCCCTTCCCTACTCTGGCTCGGGCCCGCCTGGACCCCCTACTTGGCGCGGACTGCGGCGGACCCTCGCAGGGGGGGCAATCTGGTGGCACTGACCGCTCACAACTTTTGTTAATTTAAAGTTGCATTCTGTACTTGTTTACCAGAATATTACAAATAAAATTTTGAAGTATAATTTTTAAAATTTTATATTAAAATTAACATCCTTTACCCCCCCCCCCCTTTGTATCCGCCATTGGTATGAGTAGAAGTTGCTTATTAGATGCTTTTTTTTAACTTTTATGCTTATTTAACAGCTTATTATTCAAAATTTTTATGCTTATTTAAGCACTTTTTTTCCATTTTTTAATGCTTTATTGTCCGGTCTCTAATAATCATTAATATATATTTATTATTTTTCTCTATATATAATTATATACAATAAGAATTACATTTTTTAATAAATTTAGAAATTGGTTTTTATGATTGATTTAGACCTCACATTTAAAAATTTTCGAAATTATTGAAATTGCTCTCTTCATTTTTGATATAAGGCCTATCTATATGTTTATCTATAAGATTAAAAGAATATTTGGTTAACTAACATACTAAACTCATTTTTTATATCTATTATCCTTTTTTATCAGACATTTGAAATTGTATCAATATAATTAAATATGTAGTAACTGCACCAATTACCTAAAAAATTATTTCAAAAATTAAATTTTTTACAAATATTGATAAAAGGTGAGATGATTCTGGGGAATAATGCCTTAAAGCAGTGTTTTCTAAACTTTATGTTACCACGCCCAGGGGCGGATTAAAGGGGGGCGATCGCCCCCCCCCCCGAGAAGAAATTCACAATATTATAAAAAAAAGTAATCTAAAGAAATTATGATTTCCGGGCTTTAATTTCAATTGAATTTGTTACCAATCAATTTAAATAAATAGGAAAGGGGTCTAAATGGCCTTAAATAAAAAAAAAATAAAAAAAAACCGCCCCCCCCGACCTTGCCTCCCGAAAATTGCATTAATCCGCCACTGACCACGCCTCCCTTAGAAATATTTAATCGTATGACGCCTCCCCCCCCCCCCTCAATTTTATAAAATAATACAACACAAAGTTTTTATTTTTATGATTTTTTTTTATTTAATGTCTTCTTTGGAATCTATGACTCTTTAGACCCCATCCATATTTATTTAAATTGATTGATTGATTGCCAATTCAATTTAAATACATTTTTGTGGCATGAGATAGGATGCGAACCCGCGACTCTTGGTAGGCCTACAAATAGCAGGCAGTTAAAAAATTATTAATACAAACTATTATATGGCCTGCTGAGAATGCTGAGTGGCGTAAGTCCGAAATTCAACAATTCGAGAAAAGGCTTTTGAAAGTTTTATAAACATATACATTTAAGTAGTCGGGACAATTGAATAGGCCAGAATCAATAGCAAAGAATGGGAATATATTTTCGTATGTAACAGGGGATGTATGGCTGTAGAGTAGATGTTGAAAGAGGTAAGAAAAGAAGGAAATGCAGCCAATGTATTTTCTTTATTGATTGTGGGCCGTAGGCTGATAATCAATAAAGAAAATACATTGGCTGCATTTCTTCTTTTCTTACCTCTTTCAATATATTTTCGCCACTTTGGCACTCAAAAGAGAAGACGTTTGGTAGGCTTAATTCAAAAATTGAATTTTCGGACTTTCTTGCTCAGGGGCCCACATCTTGTGGGTACGTGGATGGCGACCACGAGCTGCCCTAGCTGAGACTGGCAGTATTTCTGTTCTTTGCATGTCAGTCTCTCCCCTTCTATAATTTCAACAGACGTCAGACCGTTCGACGGGCCGGCCTGTTGTTCTATTCCTTCCCGTTTGCAAAAACCCTTCCCGCCGACCCCGCACCGCGGGAATAATCAGAAGAAGAACTTTCGCTACTATGATTCTCAGCAGGCGATATTATTTATTATTTTATTTATAAAACTTTAGTAATCATATAGAAAATTGCTCGCTGTGGATAATATTCTCGCCTCCCCTAGACTAGTCCGCGCCTCCCAGTTTGGAAAACGCTTGCTTAAAGATTCAAATGGAAAATAGTTGTACTTTTTAAATAAAGCTCATATTTACCGAATATAAGAGTGTATAATCAATATTAAAAAATCCACAAGCAGTAAATTTTACTCGACGGTGTAGTAATTGCATTGAAAATAATTGTAACTAAAAGAAAAAAAAATTATAAATTATAACTTTAAAAAAAGGAATTAAAAAAATATTCACCTCTTCTTTTACTAATGGATTGTTAATAACATTCAAAGCATTTAATTGTCGATGTACAATAATCGAAGTTTTCTCGCTCTGAAAAACAAATTTTTTTTTTAATAGGCAAAGTTTTATGTAATATATAAAACAAATCTATAATAATTATTATAAATCCAATTTTTTATTTATATGTTTTATTCTATATACCTCTTCGCTTAATTGGGAACAAAAATGAGTGAGAGCGAACAGAAAGACCCAGTAGAGAAAAATTGAATAGATAATAAGAAAGTCGTATTTCGAAGAGGATAGTTCTACGGGCCTGGGGCTTACGATAACCACTACCACGAAATACGATCCATGGGTTATAACTGCCCAAGAAGAAAGAACCATCGCAGTCATCGGAATTGCGAAAGCTTCATTGATCTCTTGACTAAGTGTGAACAATCTCTCATGCCAATGACACCCTTCTTTTGGTCCTAGAGATGATTGGGATAACGTTCTGTTCACCTCGCTCAACGATTTTGCTGACAAACCAATCAAATTGATATATTGTAAATTGATCAATAGTGAAGCCAACATTCCATAATTAGATAGATAAAAAATGAGAAATTTTCTTAGGTCATCTCGATAAAATCCAAAAGTTACAGGAAGGAATGCTGCCAACCCTGCAAGAGAGGCGCATAATTGGGCCACCATTATAATTTTAAATCGGCGATCCCAGCTCGGTCCGAATATCTTCATATAAATATCTTTAAATAATAAATTTAGAGAAATAATCTTTTTGCGATTCCACATTATTGCTAACCAGGCAAATAATAACGAAACGCAAAAAGTTACTAAATTAAAATGCCAGACGGTTTCAAATTCTGTTTTGGAATTGAAGTATTGCCAGTGGTAAAGAATAAAACTGGTGGTGTAGATGAACATATTCACAAGTCCAAAGAGAAAAACGGGCCAAGAATCATAAGGCCCCACCCCGACAATTTTTGAAATAAATACAAAGGGTGCAAGGGCAGAGCAATATAGCGACATTGTAACAATCTTAAAGAAATGAATTTGAATTCGTCTGTACTTTTTTATTAATATATTGAATGAATTATTTTTTTATCACTTGAAAAAATCTTCATTAAAAAATAAATTTTTTATCAAAAGAATTGATAAAGGTCAATATGTCAGTTTTTAGACATTTTAATTTCAAGAATACATCATTATATTATTATTATTATTATTATTAGGCGGAAATGCGCCTTTCTTAGGGTGACGCAATTTTTTCCATCTTTTTCCAAAATACAAATATAGGCTAATTATTATTGAATTTATTAAAATCAATTTTTATTTATTTAGTTTTTAATTCAAATCAATGAATTGAATTTGTTATTATTATGATTATTGATAAATTATGTTTTTCTATCTAATGATACACTGGAAAAAGTCGGGTCATCACTAACAAGAGAAAGTAAAGAAAGACATGTGCTGTCTCGTCAGATTTTTTTTTTTTACCACTCCAAAAGCAATTTAACCAAAATCTCACCTCGTTTGAAGCTCTTCCACAAGCCCATACAAGGAGAAAAAAGTTCAATAATTGAAGATTACTCCAACCAAATATTATTATAATTGTTTCTTTGGGAAGATATTGCATGGAGGTAATTCCAAAAAGCCACGAAAGAAAATAATAATATCCGAAAATGATCGCAAAAAAGAAATTTGCAATTAAAGGTAAATTCATTTTTGAGAAAGAAGCAGAAATCAAATCTCCAAGATCGCAAAGTTTCTCCTGTTGACGACGAAATTCATGGATCCAGGAAATTTGTTCCACTGGATTTTTAAGTACAAACACTGCCAACAGAAAAAAAATAATAAAAAGAGAACTTGCAGAAATCATAGACTTTATAAAAACTAAATTAAATTAATGACGACGCCACAATGTTTGCCCTTGAATTCGCCACTGCTTTTCCGTCTCTCCTATACTACAAATTTTGACCCCTTTCCCTGGGAGTGACAAATAATGGTCATAAAGAAGTAAATAAATGACCTTCAGATAAATTATATCAAGAATATAAGTTTTTAAAGTAACAATTAAAAATAACGACATTTCCTCAATTTTAAAAAATTTCCGTTTTATATAAATTTTTTTAAAGATTATATTCACCCTAGTATAAAATTACTATATGTAAATTTTAATTCAAACAATTTTTTTAAATTATCCTGTGCGAATACCTAGAAACAGAAAGCTGTGGTTGCATATTTACAGGCGCAGTCGATTTTTCATTTGAAATATAATAGTTCATATTTTAAAGAATAAAAAATATGGGATAATCGCCTCCCAGCAGACAAAAACAATTTGTTCGATTTCTCACACAGTGTTATTTTTGTTGTAATTTATTATTATATAGACTATATAATACCAATAGCATATCACCACTAAGAGCTTTTATACCTACGATTCGTTAAGTGAATAAAAAATACATTTGAGAATTGTAAGCTCTTGACTCAGAGGTAAAGCCTCTGGTACCAAAGGTAGAGAGTTCGCATCCCGACCCGAAAAAATTATTTCAATTTAATTGAAATAAATAGGGACTGGGTCTAAATGACCTCGAAAAAGGCCTTAAACGAATAAAATACCATGGACGTAGCCAGGGGGAGGCAGGGGGGCCGTTGCCCCCCTGGCTGGTCCTAAAAATTAAAAAAAAACAAGCAAATATATATTTTTCCCATTAGGAATTTTTTTAACACCCCAATCCACTACATTAATTTAATTTTTTTTTTATTTAAATAAATAATTAATAATCTATGTATATATTAATTGCAAACCCCCCCCTCTCGCCCTAACGAGGGGTTGACCCCCCCCTAACAAGAAGTCTGGCTACGCCCATGTAAAATACTGTATTAAGATATTATCAAACAATGCAGTCAATTTAATTTTCATTATTTTATTTTTGTAATGAATCAAAATTAAATCGAATAAATGGTTTTTGGCTCTGGCGTAGACGGTAAATCTTAAAATGACTACTTATTTGTAGAGACCGGACAAAAAGCATTAAAAAATAAAAAAAGTGCTTAAAAAGCATAAAAAACTTGAATACAAAGTTGTTAAATAAGCATATAAGTTGAAAAAGCATCTAATAAGCAATTTTTACTCATACCAATGGCGTATACAAATTTTTTTTAAAAAGCTTAAACTAAATTTATTCCGCCCCGCCCTGCGAAAATTTTTTTGCGGAACCAAATTTTTCACCCTGCGGGGTTTTTGGAAAATTTTGGGGAGGGCGCCCCCCCTCTTATATACGTCCCTGGTGTTTGCGTGTGTGAATGGGAAAAAGTTTTTAATAAAAAAAAAAAATTACAAATATCCGTAAAATAAGTTCAAATAAGCACGAAAGGGAAAAAATGAAAACTCAAAAAAGCAAAAAAAGCATAAAAAATGCAATATCAATGCACTTAGTTTTTCCTAATTCGTATAGAAATTAAATATCTAATGGTTGCTTATAAAATTCAGCAATAAGCATTTTGCTTAAAATCCGGTCTCTACTTATTTGTATTCTAAAGGTACTTACTCTTGGTTATTAAATTTAGTTGATACCAGTGAATAATCTTCTTATTCATTTCATTAAATCGAATACTTAACAAAGTTACAAGCGAGACAAAAATAAATGATGATTGATATATAGAAAAATCCATCCAGCTATTAGTGAAAAATTTTAACATTTGCCAATTATTCCAACCATCTTTTAAAAAACTTCCAGAACCTGGGTAAATTATTCCAATAGAAATTATCCAGAAAACCTTGAAATAAAATAATAATATTAGGCCTATTATTTTATTTTTTAATATAAAATACTCTCTTCGGCTGCAAAAGCCATTAGGGTTTAAATTTGTGATTGGGGGACATTCTTTTTTTTAAGTCTTTTTGGCATCTTCTACCATATAAACTCTCAGCGATACTTCAATTAACGATATAAATTTATATTGGGGAGGGGGGGGGGGGGGGGTCCAAGCATATTTATATATACCATTTGGTATCCAAATGATTTAAATAAATTTATCCGACTGTCTGGGGCCCGAACCCAAATTAATACGTTCTTATTGCAAATTGATTTGGATTAAATTCAAAAGTCAAATTTTAAATTTCAGTAAAATTCTTTTAGTCTACATTTTTCTAAATCAATTGGTAACCAAAATAATTTAGCAGCAATTCAGGAAGTTTTTTCTTTTTGCAGGTTCTCAGGCAAACAGGTAATAAAGAAGACTTTATTTTAATTTGAAAATTTTAATGGAATAGACGACCAGTGTGCGCATTGTCCTGGTTTCGGCCACAAAGGACCATCGTCAGGCCTGTGAAAGTAACATCAAATTGTCAACAGGACGATGGTCCTTTGAAGCCGAAACCAGGACAATGCGCACACTGGTCGTCTATTCCATTAAAATTTTCAAATTAAAATAAAGTCTTCTTTATTATCTGTTTGCCTGAGAACCTGCAAAAAAAAAAAAAAAAAAAAAAAACTTCCTGAATTGCTGTTAATACTGTTCTTTTATCTCCTGAATTCAAAATAATTTAGAACATTTTTTATTGCTTGAACCAGGAAAAGATCAGATCACCTGGCCCCAAAAGAAAATTGCACCTCTGTCTTATAACCTTAAAGCTTACTTTGGCTGACTAATTCCTGAATCTATAACTAGTAAATATCCACATGGTACCTCGCTTAATGAGTATAATTCGTCCAGTATCAAACTCATAAAGCGAAGTACTCGTTATGCAAAACAATTTTTCTCATATAAATTAATATAAAAAATGATAATACTTTCGATGTCGAAAATAGTATCTCTTATGTCTCTTTTCTTGCGGCTCTTTCTTAGGCGACATTTTTGCAAAAGTTTAATAAGCTTTTAAAAAATAAAAATATAATATTTATTTTTTCCCCCCCACCAAAATTTTTTTTCCCCCCCCGGTTGTTTTTTTTTTAAAAACTTTTAAATATTTTTTGCCCTCGGGGCTTGGTGTAGAGGTTAGCGTGCTAACCTCGTATACCAAAAGTCGCGGGTTCGGACCCCAGGCAGTCCGATAATTTTATTTAAGGCATTTGGATACCAAATAGCTTAAATAGAAATGCCTGGACCCCCAATAGATATATATTTATTAATAACGGATATCGTTCAAAGTCTTATTAGTTGCCGAAAAGACTGTGTGAATGTGAAAGAAAAAAGTGTGAATGTTTAAAAAAAAAAAAATTTTTTTTTTGTAAATTATAATCACTAAATTTAGAAGTGCGAAAATATTAAATATAAAAGCTAAATTCCGTGTTTTCTACTCTTTATGCGAGTCATTCTTTTACAATTTGTTTTGCTCGTTATGCGAATTACTCGTTATGAGAGATGCTCGTTAAACGAGGTTCGACGGTAATTTACTAGGTCACATAAATAAGTTTAGGGAAATAACAAAAGAAGAAGAAAGAACAAAAGAGTCCGTGTTACCATTAGTTGTTTCTAAGCTTTGTTGACATCTTAAACGAATAAATAAACCATTAAAACAATTGAAATTAATTTAGCCCTCGGGGCTTGGTGTAGAGGTTAGCGTGCTAACCTCGTATACCAAACGTCGAGGGTTCGGACCCCAGGCAGTCCGATGATTTTATTTAAGGCATTTGGATACCAAATGGCTTAAATAAGAATGCCTGGACCCCATATATGTATATATAATAAATAACGGATATCGTTCTTCCCTGTTCCAACGCTTATGATCATACTCCTCAAACACAGACATAGGCAAAATATAAAAATTACCTCAAAAAAAAGTAGTTTGTAAAAAACTTTCCTTGATTTATTTTCAATTATGTTTGGAGAATCCGGATCATATAATTTAAGTAAATTATTAAAAATAGAAACTAAATTTTTCCTATTTAAAAATAAAAAAGTATAACTACTCAAGAATGTTAGAGCCAATGAAGTATTTTGGAAAAAGAACGTATATAGGAAAATATAACTATCTGACTTTGGAATAGTCAAAATATTTGAAATATTCGAAAAAGTATATAATCCCAGTGTTACGAGCCAGAAAAGTATAATTAGCAAACGCGAACGAATCAATTCAATTTGATGGCCATTTATCCGGATACCAATTAAATTTGTTATTTTAATAGCCCAGTAAATAGGTAAGAAAGAATGAATAAGATTCGAGTAAACAGGCGAAATCGATCGATTTGTTGTCGGCCAACGTCTTTTTGCCCAGAAGACAGAGTCATCTAAAGAAGTCATCTTTGCACCGACACACCGGAATAAACTGAAAATTTTCTATTCTTCTTTATAAAATATTGATTAATCATTAAAGAAATGTGTGTATTTATATTGATTATTTTCTTTTAGATAATTAAATGATAAACAATTTATATAAAGGGGGCGCGTAGAAATTTTCTAGTAGAATGAAAAGTGTTGACTCTTAATGAAATGGTTATATCAAGAAGTATATTAATTAATTAATTAAATCAATCAATATGTCGACTGTTTTATTTTGATATGTGAATAATTAATGTTTCACTAAAATTAATCAAGAGGTACAATTCGATTGGTCTAGTCTTGAGCAGATGAAGATTAACGCCATTATTATTATGGGAGTTTTTAATTAAAGTTCACATTTTGTATTACCCACACAGCACGGAATATTGCAATCTTGCTCAATGTTGACAATATTGCGGCAACATTGATGCAATATTGCAGCTCAAACAGCAATATTGCTAGTTTGGAATATTGCCGCTGCAATGTTGCCAAGATTCGCAATGTTTCTGCAACATTGCTGCAATATTTTGTGCTGTTGGGGTATTTATTAAAAATATAAATTCCGTACAACATTTCGACTACTTCTTCTGCAGTCGTACATGAAGTTAGTGACTTCATTAATAGAATTATATGTGCTTATATTATTACTTTCTCTTAGCTATATATGTTGCATAATATATAGTAGGCTATAGTGAGTAACTTTTTTTATTATTATTTATTATCAGATTATCGTCAGATATATATAAGTGAGTAAGTATTAGAATCATGTCAAAAATTCTATGTCGAGATTTTGATGGAAATACATGTTTTAAGGTCCTGTGAGTCCAAAGTGTTTTTTTTTTTTTTTTTTATTTCATTTAAATTCTTTTTCGGCTTCTAAGGCCATTTTGACCCCATCCCTATTTATTTAAATTGTTTGGAAGCCAATACAATTTAAATAAATTTTTGTCGCATGGAATGGGATGCGAACCCGTGACCCTTAAAATAAATAAATGGCCAGCATGTTAACCACTACAAAAAAAGTGGTTTTCGCAACATGATCTCTCTCGTGTGTGTGTGTGTGTATGAGTGTCAGTGAACAAAATATCTCGAGACGAGCTAGGAGGTTGAAATTTTATATTTAAGTTACGTACCTCCATGGGACGTGAAACAACCCGGGTCTTGTTAAATATATCTATGACTTCGTACTGAGGTATATTGAATATTAATATCTTATTCAAATATATAGATCGCGAAAAATATTTAACTCTTGGAAAAAGCTAAAATTTTAGTTGTTTATAAATAATTCTAAGGCCTTCAACAAATGGCTCGATTCAAACTTAACAAATTATAGATTATTTAACATATTCTGGAAATCCCGGATTCAATTGCCAGGCCATAGGTCAGAGGTTGAAAAAAATATACTGTAATTCATTTGATTATGTCAAGTTCATATATACTGGGTAAATTTTTTTTTGCTCGATTAGCATGTGGGCCGTTGGGCTAAAAAATATATAAACCTTACTTTTGAAATATTGCAGAAAATATTACTCCCATTTTTACGAAAAAATTCTTTGGTTTGGTCATTCAATTATCTAAATAAATTTTAAGCAGATCTCGAATTTCTAACAATATAATTTTACTTATACTAGGTACAAGGGCGGATACAGGGGGAGTAAAGGGAGTAATTACCCCCCCCCCCCCCGAGATTTAAAAAAAAAAAATATTTTTAATTTAAAATTTTAAAAATTAATACTTAAAAATTTGATTTGTATTTATATTCTGGCAAACAAGTACAGAATGCGCCTTTAAATTATTGAAATTAAGAAAAAATTGGGTGCTGTTCGACCAGTCACACCAGATTACCCCCCCCCCCCCCCCTCCTCCCCGAGAAAGACCTTAGGATCCGCTCTTGACTAGGTATATTCAAATTCATAAGAAATCTTAAAATAGTATTCTTATAAATCAATGGGGTAAGCTTAGATATTTTTTTTAGAATTTTATTTTTTTATAATTTAAAATACTCATGAGATGTTTAAATAATTTCCTCTTAAAAGTTAAAACATTTTGTTTAATACATGTATTAATTAACTAAAAGGTTAGCGAGTTCATTTGTAGATAAGGGAGAGAGAGAGAGAGAGACTGATATTGAGGGGAAAGAGCAGCTGCTGTCAATATTATGCTTCCATTATGCAACTCCCTCAGTTAACTGTTTGGGTTCGCCCTTCATCCTCAAGCCGAGTTTGAAAGACAAGTCAATTAAATTTGTTAAACAGTAAGCAACATCAAAAATCTAAATTCATTCTAAAGGTAGACTATTATTAATTATGTTTACTGTTTTTAAATAATTTACCTTTTATATTTCAGATGCGATTACTTTTACTTATTCTTTGTGCTTTGGCGTTGGTAACTGCTTTTCCAAGTTTACCAGGAATTCATCCTCCACAATCAATGGAAACACAAGAAGAAGGCGAAGTAAATCATCAACCGTCGATTACATATCAGAGAGAGGCACCGGGAAAAGAAGTTCATCTAGATTTGATAACTCCAGATATCCGAGTTCGATGAGAAAGTCGCATCCCATATGACTTGTTCAGAATTAAAGCGTGTAACTGAATAAATTTTATGGACCTGATCTCTCCAATTTTTTCTTCTTCCAACTCGATGTGGGTTATTTGGTATGGTTAGATTATCAGTTCTTACTTTATTTAAAAAATATTTAATGTCAGTGAAAAAGATATAATAACAATGACATTAAATATAGTTTGTTTCTCCCGCAAAAATTTAAATAATGTTTATTGTCCCTCTCCCATACCCTTCTAAAAAACTAATTTGTATATTTTTCACTCAGTTTTTTCTATTTTCATAAAAACAAAGAAGTTCAACGGCTTTAAATTGGATCGGCCATTTCTGATCAGCAAAACGGTAAATTGAATTACTTTGTTATATGATAATCCAGTTTTTTTTTATGTCTCAATTGTAAGATATTTATGTAAACGATGTGTGGTTTCAACAAGACGGTGCCACAGCCCACAAAACAATTCAATTGTGTAATTTCCCGTTTTGGTGATCAGATCTTTTTATTTAATGCCGTCGAACTTCTTTCTTTGGGGATTTTTGAAGTCTAAAGTCTATAGGAAGCTACACACATAAACTTGACAATCATGCATGTGCATTAGTATTAATATTTAAATTGAAATTTTAAATGAATTAATATATCTATATTATTGGTAAATAATGTCAAGACGTCTATAAAATGGCGGCGAGTTTTGCTTGCGCAAATAGGTTTGCACATGATTCAAATTCAATTGAGCATCAAGAGGCTTGCACAATTAAAATACTTGCGCAAAATTCTCCTACAGACTGTACAGTTTGCTTGTACAAAAAGATTGCACGTGCATGCTTGTCAAGTTTGCAATTACGTGTGTAGCCGCCTTATTCGAGGAAGATTTTGAATATTAATATCAAATATTTAAATTTCATTCAATGAAATATTTGATAAATAATTTATATTTTTTCTTTTTCCTTTTTTTTTTATACAATTAAAAAGACAAATCAAAATTTGTTCTTATTTTTCTCTTATTTCTTGCCATTTCCCTTTCTCATGATTCTTGACAGAAATATTATTTTTAATCTTTTATCATCTTTTTTGGACTCTGATTTTAACAGTCACCCTCACTATGCAAGTCTCGGGTAGATCTTTAATGACTTTTGGCTCACCCCAACAAACTGAATGTAGAAGGAGAGGGGGGGCGGGGGGGAGTGCATAAATATATAGAAAAGTGAGCGACTGGAATGAAAGATATATTGATCGAGGCCCCCTCCCATTCTCCAACAAGTCATAGATGAGAAATCACACCGCGCGGAGCCTTTTAACCAGGCAATATTTCAAATTTACTTGGAAGCCCCATTATCCATTGCCAACGGCTGTAATTGGATAATGGTTTTTATTTGGCCCGGAATCGCGAGTCGCCTTTCAATAGGCCCCCCCCCTCTTTCCATTCACTAACCACCTCGGGTAGGAGGAAAGTGGTTGGGAGTAGGAGTAGCTTGTATAATAAACATTCCCACCCTCACCTCACTATATTTTATTGGCCATTTGACCGTGAACATCAATATCATCGTTAGTCTCGCTTATTGGTTTTCAAAACAGATATTGCCACTTTATCATTTGATGAATGGAAATTTTAATCGAACCAACTTTTCATAAACATTATTTTATCTTATTATGGATTGATTTTTGAAAATTAACTAAAAGTTTTTTCAATTAATCAAAAAAGTTTTTTAATACAACAATAGTGTGGTGTGAATGAGAAAAAAGTGTGAATGTTTTTTTTTTTGTAAAAAAAAAAAAATACAACAATAAAAATAACGTCAATATAATAAAATGAAAAATCTAATCATCAAATAAAAATTAAGATATATAAACAAATATGAAATAAAAATAATACTAAATATTAAGTATTCAAAAATTATACCTACCCATTTGCATTTTAAAGTTCTGACACATAGGTCTATTCTCTAAGCAAAAACGTTAACTTTTAATATCTGAAATCAGCGTTAATTCATTTTAACACCTCCTTGCCTCAAATTTCTATTCTATAAGCAAAAACTTTAACGCCAAAACATTAACATTTAGTCAACAGTGTTAAAAATTAATGTCATGTCCAGAGGAGGCCTTTAATATTTTAACGTCGTATTTAATGCATAAAAATGGCGCCTTTAACCTAAAAAGTAAGATGATTTTGACAGCTTTGAGATAAAAGCAAAGTGTTAACGCGCTGTTAAAACTTTGTTTAGAGAATAGCAATTTTAACGCTGGCTTGTCAGATAGTAGATTGAAAATAACAAATCAAATTAGTAATGCCCATGCACGAGTGGAGTGTAAAAACAGTTATCTTCATATGGATCGTTAACATCTGGTGCTCAAAAAGTAAAATGTTAACGTCGCTGTTAAAACTTGGTATAGGGAATATCATTTTTTAACGCTAATGTTATTACTTTACTTTTAACACCCAATTTATGAGGTTAATTTTAACGCCTGTTTTTAGTGAATTGACCTGAGTGTGTGACATAAAAAAAAATGAAGGATTAAATTTTTCATTATCATAATACTCTCCACTTAGGTACTTTTATATACCGAAAGTACAATTAATAATTTTTTTGATTATTTAAAATATATGATTTAAACTAGAAATATTGTATTATGATTCAGGATAGAATTCACTCTCACAAAAAAGTAAAATAATACCTTTAAATCAAATAAAAAGGATGTTGTCTCAATACACCATCACGGTTCATTTGCTTTTGAAGCATCAAATCACGTGAAATTTGAAATGAAGGAGAAAAATATAATATAAAGTCTTTATACCAATTTAGTTTATATTTTGTTCAATGCGATAATTTTATTTTTTTTAGAAAATTTCATCGTTAAATATTGTAGCTAATAACAAAAATATTGTTTTATAGAGAGGAAATTTCTATTTTAATACAAGAAATATAACATCAGGGGCGCCGGAACGAATTTGAATCAGGGGGGGCAACCTCTTCCTATATGGAGATGATATGATTGCCCTCGGGGCTTGGTGTAGGGGTTAGAGTGCTAACCTCGTATACCGAACGTCGCGGGTTCGGACCCCAGGCAGTCCGATGATTTTATTTAAGGCATTTGGATACCAAATGGCTTAAATAAGAATGCCTGGACCCCAAATAATATATATTCATAACTGTTATCGTCAAAGTCTTAAATGGCCTAAGCCGAAAAGACTGTATGAATGTGTGGGTGCATGTGAGTGTGAATGAGAAAAAAGTGTGAATGTTAAAAAAAAAAAAAAAAAAAGTGATGTGATTGAAAGGGAAAGAATATAAAAAAAAGGTTTAATAAGAGTAATAATAATTAAAAAGAAACATTTGCTTGAATACAATTTTTATTTATATAAATATATATATATATCAATAATAATATTATTTATAAATCATGGAAATTATTTTTTAATTTTGCCAAAATGTTGAATTCTAAAGTCATTACTATTTATAAATGTAGCCATGATATTTTGGATATCTATTTCATCTACGATTTCTGGATATGTATTTATTATGCATACATGATTTAATCGTTCTTGCGTCATTGTTGAGCGAAGATATGTTTTTATTCTTCTTAACATAGAAAATGAGCGCTCAGCGGTTGCTGATGTGGCCGGGATCACTAAAAGTAGTTTTAGAATATTTCTCAGGTTAGGAAATAATTTTTTTGATTCTTGATTAAGATTTTTGTATTTTATTACAAAATCATTCAAGCATTTAGCTTGAGGAATTAATTCCCTAAAGAAATCAAATTCTCTTTTGACCTTTTCTTCTACAAACTCATATTCTTTTAAAATATCTATAACAGATTGGTCCCAAAAACGGGTTTCTAAAATAACAATTTTTTCGATTTGTAGATATTTTAAAAACCCCGGTTGGGAGAATCTTAATTCAATCTCGTTGATTATCCCATCAATAACTTCATAGAAAGTTTTTCTAAAATATTCTTCTATTGACGTGAACTTGTGTTCAGACTCGTTAGGTTTATATAGAAATTTTTTAGGAATCTCTCGCTTTCTCGGTAACGAGGGCTCCTCAAGATTCATTTCTTTTATTTTTTTCTTTACATCCTTCCACATTTCATTAAAAAATTGTTCTGAGCGTTTTTTTTTTTAAAGATTCTAAAACTAACTCAACAGCTTCCTTTGCCCCAGCTACAGTTTGCGTTTCACTTTGAAGAACATTGCTCAATTGATCAGTTAAAGAAAACATTAGATAACTAAGTCTAATTCCAAAGTATATAGAACCCTTTGATAATTGATCATAAAGTCCCCTGGCTTTGGACCCTATATCATCATTACAAGATGCTAATGAAAATAGAAAGTCCAAAACAGCAGGGTAAGTATTGATAACCCCTGACAATGAAGTATGTCTGATGGTCCAACGGGTTGGGCATAATGGCCGAGGGCCAGTTTTCTCTATTCCATGAGCCTTAGCAATCTCATGAAAATTATGTGATCGTTTTGGTGATTCTTTGACAATAACTCCTATGTCGTTTACCCATTGAAGGCAATCACGTATTAAAGGAATTCTTTTTGAAGAATCCTGCACAGCCAAATTTAGAGAATGAGCTGAACAATGAATAAATAAAGCCATTGGTTGATCTGCCAACACTCTTGATTTGACACCGTTTTTTATTCCGGTCATATTTGATCCTCCGTCATAGCATTGTCCTCGCAAGAGATCCATACTTAAATCAAAACGAATAAGCATGTCTTTTATAATATTATACAATGATTCCCCAGTCATAGAGTGAGTGTCATAGAGACCAAGAAAAAACTCATCAATTTCAAGAGTATCTTCATCTACAGATCTGATCGATATAGAAACTTGTTCTTTTCCCTGTACATCATTGGTTTCATCAACAATGAGAGAATATTCTCCTCTTTTTTTATTAAATGCTTTTATTTAACTTACTCTTTCAAGGTCACCAACTTTATGGCTTTGTTAAGGACACTTCCCGATGAGCTAGAGGTGTGAAATTTGATATTTAAGAGTCATTTTTGATGACGCAAATTGTGAGTTTGGTTTTACCAAAATGGACCAAACTAATGTGGTACTTTATTTGAAACCCTTCGTGAATTAATGCAATTTCAAAAGACTTCCCGATGGGCTAGAGGTGTGAAATGTAATACTTAAGAATCATTTTTGATGACGCCACTATATGGTGGTTTTGATCAAAATAGACCAAACTAATGTGGTACTTTATTTGAAACCCTTCGCGAATTAATGTAATTTCAAAAGACTTCCCGATGGGCTAGAGGTGTGAAATGTAATACTTAAGAGTCATTTTTGATGACGCCACTATATGGTGGTTTTGATCAAAATAGACCAAACTAATGTGGTACTTTATTTGAAACCCTTCGCGAATTAATGTAATTTCAAAAGACTTCCCGATGGGCTAGAGGTGTGAAATGTAATACTTAAGAGTCATTTTTGATGACGCCACTATATGGTGGTTTTGATCAAAATAGACCAAACTAATGTGGTACTTTATTTGAAACCCTTCGCGAATTAATGTAATTTCAAAAGACTTCCCGATGGGCTAGAGGTGTGAAATGTAATACTTAAGAGTCATTTTTGATGACGCCACTATATGGTGGTTTTGATCAAAATAGACCAAACTAATGTGGTACTTTATTTGAAATAAGGCCCTATTAACTATAGTTTTGAATTTTGATATTTACGAGTCATATTTTTATGATAATGAATAATTTTTCAATTGAACCAAATCAATACAGGCCAAACTAATGTGGTACTTTATCATATTGATGATTTTTGATAAGACTAAAAGACTAAAAAGCTTAAAATAAAAATAAAATAAAAAAAAAGATTTTTAAAAAAATGCTTTTATTTAAATTGAACTAAAAAGAGATAAATAAGAAAGAAATAATTTAATTGTTCTTGTTAAAATTTTTTAATATTTAAGACTTAAAATAAAAGCGTGGGGCGCTTCGAAGTGATTCCGAGGCTCGCGCCCCACGCTTTTATTTTAAGTCTTAAATATTAAAAAATTTTAACAAGAACAATTAAATTATTTCTTTCTTATTTATCTCTTTTTAGTTCAATTTAAATAAAAGCATTTTTTTAAAAATCTTTTTTTTATTTTATTTTTTATTTTAATAATTTTACGCAAAATATCATGGGAAATAATTCTCAATATTTCATTCTGAATATCTGAAGAATTATATGATTTTTTGTGTTTTAAAAATAATTTTAATTCTGGAATGTCATTTTCCCTGAGACGTAATAATTGAA
Source organism: Euborellia annulipes (assembly GCA_023213315.1). Classification (NCBI taxonomy): domain Eukaryota; kingdom Metazoa; phylum Arthropoda; class Insecta; order Dermaptera; family Anisolabididae; genus Euborellia; species Euborellia annulipes. The sequence goes on along the minus strand of JAKCPI010027896.1, from coordinate 24,345 downwards.
TGAAATTTCCTTCATTAATATCATGTGCTCTAAATGCAATTCCCTGACGAGCTAAATATAATGCTGAGGTTATTATTGTTTTTAGAGCGATTTGATTTTGTATTTGAACAGATAATGTTTGTTCAGATAATAAGGAAATAATTGGAGTATTTTTCTTCAGTGCTTCTAATTTTATAAATGATTCTTTGTGAAAAGCAGATTTTTCGTGACTTTTTAATTTTATGATAATTTTTTTCCAGTTTTTATACCCATCAATCACTAAGTTTGTTTCATGATTTTTTTCACATTTTACTAATTTTTTTCCTAGCGCTTGGACACATATGAAACAAAAAATACTTTTAGTCATTGAGTCAAAATGAAGCCAAGGGTATGTTGTGAACCACTCATTCTGAAAATTATGATTACGTCCAGATTGGGTCCATGGAGGAATATCCAAAGGTTGATACGGTTCGTTTAAAGAGCATATCTTTTCGTGTGTGTTTTTAGTAAAAGCAAAAGAAACACTCTTTACAGGAGCAGATGGATCATCGGCGATGTTTTCTGTTAAATAAATGAATAAATTATTTAATTGAATTTCCGATCTCTGAGCAAGGCAACAAAACAATAAACAAGCATAATGACTCATTTTTTGAAATTATTATATTAATACCTATGGTGTTTGTGGAAGAAATGTTACTGCTGGTACTAGGGCGATGCTCATGGTGCAAAGGACTACCCGTGCTAATGCTTCCTTTTTCTAAAGAGCCTACGAAAGAACCAGATATAATAAGAAATTTTCATTTTTTTATTAAATTTTTAGCGTACGTATATTTTTGGCGAAGAAAAATAAGTTTTTAAGAGTAGGCCTACGGCCATTCTTACCTGTTTCTTTTTTAAAATAATCATCAATAAATCGACGTTTCATTTTTTTCTTCTTATAACTGTTAATCAACTACACTAAATAGTCTGTAGTCCTTTATATTTAACTTTTACAAATATATAGTTTAACAATATGCAAATTATTTAATCAAAATTTTTTTTAGGCTATATAGTAGATTTGTTATTTACTATTTGAAGGAAATAAATATTTTTAATTTTCTTTATTTTAATTTTTTTTTTTCCAAGGCATAAAGTCTCAAGTTTTCATGTTATCTAAATTTTATTATTTTAATTCCATATAAAATGTATTTAGAATTTAGAAATACAATAGGTCAATATAAAATAAAAAAAATTTCTTACTTTTTTAATTTTTTTTAAATTTAAATAAAAAAAATTTTAAAATATATCATTTTTAAAACTAAATGAAATAAAAGAAGAAATTTTGCCCCCCCCTGCCCCCCCCCTGTAGGATGCCAGGGGGGGGCAATGTACCCGTGCCCCCCCCCCCAGTTCCGGCGCCTATGTATAACATATATAAACAAGTATATAATATTAATGAGATGATTCTTCATGTAATGAGGTCTTGAGACTTGTTTGCTAGATGGATGCTAATAATAATTAATTAATGAAGTCAAGAGCGGATGAAAGGAATCCTTTTCTCAACTCAATTGCATCATTAGCATTTCATTTCAATTCAAGATAAAAATAAAAAAAAAAATAATAATTTGTTACTAATTATATTTCAATAATTTTTTCATTTGCCATCTAGTCAAAACAATAAAATAATCCATTTTAATAAATAAATAAATATTTGTAGATGAAATCATCCCCCCCCCCCCACCGAAAAAATTATATATACGCCCCTGACTAGGAGTAAGTCTTAATCAACTGCAAACAAAATCATTTTGCTATACTGAATAATACAATAATCAGGGGAAGAGTGGGGGTAATCCAGCCTTCGGCCTCGGGGCCTGCTTTTCGCAAGGGAGCACGTATTTTGGAAATGGGCCCAGGGGCTCGTCACATAAACGGATAATATTAAAATGAATAATTAAATAAAAGGATCCAGCTCCGGGACAGGGATGATTAACTTATAATAACACATATAATAATAATACCTCAGAGAGCAAGGTAACTCCAAATTAAATTGCGCACAGAGACATATCCAGCTATTTGTAAGTTAAATTTTATTTTTAGCCCCAGGCCTTTATTCCGATCTTATTAATGCGTACATACTTTATTCCTATGATAAAGCAGAAAGGCTCTTTGGAAAGAATAAAGTAAAGTCTAATGAATTCGAGATCAATGGCTAAAGGCTTTTTTTCGAAAAGAAGATCATTTATCTTATGTTGATAGATCCACTTATGGGGATGTTTGCTCTCCTTTTTTTTAGGCAATTAGTTTCGCCTAATCTTTGTTCAATATTTTTTAAACAGTCTATTATTTTTAAGATGATTTCACAATTTTACTTGTGTAAATAAGTCAAATGATCAAGTTACTAATAATATTTAGATTAATTGTTAATAGAACAACTGAGCTAGTGACGAAACTATAAAATGCAAGCCTCGATACAAACTTCACTTGCCCGAGGCCTTAATTTTTTTTTCGTACCCAAAATTGGCGATTTGCAGTAAAATTGATATCTCTTCTAGTATAAAAACTTAATGATATTGTAAAATGAAAATTTTACCCATAAATTTTCACACAAATGCCGATTTGGGGTACTTAAAGGCCGCGTTTAAAAAAACCCTGAAACAACTATTTTAGATTTTCATCTAAGAAAGGTTTTAGCAGAGAAAGCAAATTGATATCTTTTTTGGTTTAGAAATTAATGTTAAATCAAAATTTTACCCATAAATGGCCATTTAGAGCCCTTAAAATTGGAATTTCGAAAAATCGCTTCTTAAATGGCGCATAGGGCGCAAATGTAATCTACATGACATATTTCAGCATTATTGCGGGGTCGATAAAACTCTTTGAGGTCTGGTATACCATTTTTCAATTATTTACACCTTAAGGATTTGTTTAATATATTTTTCATAAAGCGAGTTAGAACCTGTTTTACAATGCTTTCCTATAGGGGATTTGTGAACCCCTATAATGCCTAAAACCACCCCCGAAAAATTCTCAACCTATTAAAAATAACTCCATGGAAATTGGTCCAGTGGTTTCGGAGTTTATGCGTTACAAACATACAGACAGACTACAGACTTTGGCTATAATATAATAATAGTATTTATATATTTAGAGAGAGAGAGAGGGAGATAGAGCAGAGATAGTAGGTATTAGATTTTATTATAATACTAAAACAACAAAAGAACTTGAAACTATTAATTGAAATTTTTGAAAATTCAAATTTATAAGATGCTATAATGCTATGCTGGGTCTATCTATTAGGAGAAAATATACTAATTCAAATTTATTGAGTGTAAGAAAATACCATGGCGCCATCTTTTATAAAAAAAATATACTAAAGATTATTTGAAATAGGTTCGATTATATTCGGAGCATTTCGGAAATATTCGGGTTGTGGCGACCACGGTATCCATTTATAAGAAAGGATATATTCTTGGATTAATTAGTATCTCACCTGCTGCCGGTGAGTGATTATAAGGGGAGTATATGTCACTTTTGTACCTATTATTTATTCATTAAAAAAAAAAATTCTTAGCTTTTAATAGGAAACAGGAATCCTTAAATTATTATGGATATCATGGATTGTTATAGGCACGTGAATTCTTTGATGAGATGTTCCTCATCGACGGTCGCATCCCATCCACCCACCCTATATAGATACTTTTCTTATATAATATTTTAATAACCCGAAGCAATCGTCGCCACATGCCGAAAATACCCGAAGGATATCCGAAGAATTAAACCTTCGGAAGTCATCGGGTATTTTCGGTATGCGGCGACGATTGCTTCGGGTTATTAAAATATTATATAAGAAAAGTATCTATATAGGGTGGGTGGATGGGATGCTGACGGTCGATGAGGCAACATCTCATCAAAGAATTCACGTGCCTATAAACAATCCATGATATCCATAATAATTTAAGGATTCCTGTTTCCTATTAAAAGCTAAGAATTTCTTTTTTTAATGAATAAATAAATAATAGGTACAAAAGTGACATATACTCCCCCTATAATCACTCACCGGCAGCCGGTGAGATACTAATTAATCCAAGAATATATCCTTTCTTATAAATGGAATACCGTGGTCGCCACAACCTGAATATTTCCGAAATGCTCCGAATATAATCGAACCTATTTCTAATAATCTTTAGTATATTTTTTTTATAAAAGATGGCGCCATGGTATTTTCTTTTTTTTTTTTTTATAAAAACATTCACACTTTTTTCTCATTCACACTCACATTCACACACACATTCATACAGTCTTTTCGGCAACTTAGGCCATATAAGACTTTGACGATAACCGTTGTAGAGAAAATATATATTGTGGGGTCAGGCATTTCTATTTAAGCCATCTGGTATCCAAATGGCTTAAATAAAATCATCGGACTGCCTGGGTCCGAACCCGCGACGTTTGGTATAGGAGGTAGGCACGCTACTTACTACGCCAAACCCGGGGGCTGGTATTTTCTTACACGCAATAAATTTGAATTAGTATATTTTCTCTCTAAAAGAGGGCGCCATGGTATTTTCTTACACGCAATAAATTTGGATTACTATATTTTCTCCTAATAGATGGACCCAGCCAGGGGCGTATTTATGGGGGGGGAGGGGGCCGGGCCCCCCCGAAATTTCCCAAACCCATATACATATATAGGGATATACAGACATCAGCGCAACAAATTTTTCCGCAGGATGGACAACTTTGGTTCCGCAATAGAAAAAATGTTCCGCAAAAAATTTCGTGTGAAAAAAATATAGTTTCTTAAAAAAAAAATTTTCCGCAGAAAAATTTTTGAGTTCGGGCCCCCCCCGAAAAAAATTTCTATATACGCCCCTGGACCCAGCATAGCATTATAGCATCTTATAAATTTGAATTTTCAAAAATTTCAATTAATAGTTTCAAGTTCTTTTGTTGTTTTAGTATTATAATAAAATCTAATACTTACTATCTCTGCTCTCTCTCCCTCTCTCTCTCTCTAAATATATAAATACTATTATTATATTAAAGCCAAAGTCTGTAGTCTGTCTGTATGTTTGTAACGCATAAACTCCGAAACCACTGGACCAATTTTCATGGAGGTTTTTTTAATAGGTTGAGAATTTTCCAGGGGTGGTTTTAGGCATTATAGGGGTTCACAAATCCCTTATAGGAAAGCATTGTAAAACAGGTTCTAACTCGCTTTACTCCCGCCGCCAGGGGAGACGTCCCCCCCAAAAATTTATCTGTCACTCAATTTTAATAAAATTTAAAATCATGCTTCTCTAGGGTGTAAATAATTTAAAAATGCTATTCCAGACCTCAAAAAGTTTTATTTATTACAATTTTACGGGCTTCAAATGGTCATTTATGGGTAAAATCATGATTTTACATTAATTTTTAAACCAAAAAAGATATCAATTTGCTTTCTCCGCTAAAGATATAGAAATTTTCTATTTGGTAAACTAGTGGCAATGTCCGCGTTCAGAGCACTTAGTGTATAAGAGAATTTAACTTTTTTTGTTATTTTTCTTCTTACCGTTTAACTTATTTAAATTTATTTTCCATAAATTAAAAAAAAAAAGTTTTATTTTTCAGAGTTCAACAAAGAAAGATAAAAAGCAAACGTGTGGGGTCGTATTACCCCTGGCAGGAACGAAGTTCCTCACGCCTTTTCTTCAACTCAGAATATAATTAAAATTTAATATGAATATTATTTAAATAGAATTTTTTTTTTTTTTTTTTTTTGGGGGGGTAACGGAAAGCCCGCCTTCTGCCCGCTTTAACCTCTTGCTCGTCTTCGGCGAGCAAATTCCCGCTTACGGTATATATCTAGAAGGAAATAAAAAGGTGGGCATGGCCTTGCCAAGATTTGAGCTAATCTCGCCTTCCTCCGCCGTCTCTCGGGCGCTGGGGACGTATTTTTGTTAGGCAACGCTTTTTTTGTTACCGTTATGGATTTTCTCCCAATTCACCCTGCGTAAGCCGCGTTTAAGAATTTCGATCAGCAATGAGGGTTTAATAAAAGAAAAGCACAAACTAGCTGCTCTCTCTTTATTATTATCCTACTACATCAACTACACAGCTACTAAAAAAACCTCCCAATCACTCTAAATATCGCGTTAAGAATTTCGTTTCAAAAAATAAATATCAATAAATACGATTTTTTCTTCTTGATTTTGGGTCTATTGGTATATTTATTTTTAATAATCAGAGAAAAAGACTATAGAAAAGGATTAAATGCTGATTTCAAGAAAGAAACAGTTTCTCACCTTGATGTTTGTTGTTGTTGTTACGCCTAGTGAAGCCCTTCATGTCTTTTCCCACTGCTTTCATGCGTTGTTCTTGGGATTCGTGTCTGTTAGCATCGCTTGTATGCCTCTCGGCTTATCACTATAATTGTTTTCCAGAGACGTAAATGGCAGCAACTCTCTTTTTGAGATTAAGCCATTTTCTCTTCCACTTTTTTTTATTATGATTAACTAGAAAAAGAGGAAATACTTTATTTTGAGGTTTATGATAAAGACTAAAATTTTACCTTTCAACTCACGTTCTAATTAACTAGTTATTTTTTATTTTATTTTTTTTTTAATCATATCATTTCTTAAAAGAATGGCATTTAATCTATTTTTATTTCGCTAAAATTGACAGTGAGATGAATGAATTTCATTCTTGTAGAATTTCAGATAATATTTTTTAATATTATAGTTGTATCAAGAAAGAAACAAATTTGGCTGTCAGTCTCTTCTTTCGCAACCCTTCCTTGGTAATATTTTTTGATGTTAAAACTTGAAAATAATCACTTGAATAAGAAAATGAAAATATTATTTACTAGAGGTGAAATACATCATTATTCCTCTTATAAGAAATATCTTAATTTATAATAAAAAATATTCTCAACAAAAAATTTAATATCAAAAAAAGAATTTAGTATTTAGAATTTTAACTTTTTTTTAATGAAAAAAAGTAATTAATTAATATCAAACTTATAATTTTTTTTATTATTTATGAATTTTTAAAAATTTTATTTTTAAGTTGCTCTTAATTAATCAGGGAATACTAAACTAAAAATAATTTAAATGACAAAAAAAATTAAATATTCAATAAATTAATGTATATTAATCATTTTAAGAACAAATTATAGCAGCTAAATAAATAGAATTTATAATTTCTTTAGTTATTTAAAATATATCAATCATAATAAATATAATAAATCATCTATCAAAAACAATAATAAATTTACATCGAGTTCAATTTAAACATAAATTATTATAATAAAATTCATATTATTAGCTACATAATTTTTTTCAATTCAATATTGTTAATTTATTGTTAATATTGTTAATTTATTTCTTGTATTTGTATCAGTCACTCATTGATTGCTTTTTAAGCCAATAAAATTATTTAAATTGATAAAGGAGAGAGTGTTGGAAAACACAAGGCAGGACAAACATTAGTGGCCTGAAACATATTTATAATTATTTGTTACAACAAATAGTCGCAAAAGAAGTGTAAAATTCATAGAATGATGGCCGAAACGTTACAATTATGTGAATAAATCAAAATAGTTAAATCGAAAAAAATTATGTGTTTACAAATCATAACAACTGGAACATTTAATTCTAAAATAAAATAACTCAAGAGTTAATTTATTGATGGATCTATTTACAAATTCTTTAAAAAAAAGATTTTTTTTTTATCCATAAACATACAAATCAATAAAATAATCTAACTTGGACTCTTGAGAGGATTTTCAATATGGTATTTTGATATTTTCAAATCATTACAATGAATCATTCGTTTGTGTAGTTGGCTTGTGTTATTAGATTTATGTTAATTTATTATTTTAATCAAATTATAATTTTTAATTAATTAAGAAAATAAATAACTCAAAAATAAAATTGTATCTGTAAATTAATCAATAGTGATTCTCAACCACTGTGCCGCGTCAATTTGGTTAGGGCACTCCGAGTACAAATTGGAGGATCCGTGGCTCGACTCCCGGCGGCACACCCTTATTTTTTCGGCTATATGAATTAATAAATATTTAATTGTGATGTAACAATCCAGAACATCCCTTCTCGTCGCAAACCTCTCGTTATGCGAAACGTTGCTCGTTAAGCAAGTCAATTTTTTACAAATTGTTTTGCTCGTTATGCCAATTACTCGCTCTGAGAGGTACTTGCTAAGCGAGGTTCTACTATATAACTTATAGTATATGTATTATTAATTAAATTAATACCGTACGTACTGTTGTTTTTGTAATACATAATATTTCATTTTACATTCAAAATTATTATTATAAACTATTTACTCAATTTATTTATTATAGGTAAGTAAACAACTTTTAAACTTTTTCTTTGTATGTGGCCAAATTTTTAAATCGTTAAAAGTGTGCCACGACAAAAAAAATAGGTTGAGAATCACTGCAATAGATTATTACGTAGGAAATTTGATATTAAAAATGAACTATATAATGGTCGCATTACTTTTCAATGATCTCTAAGATTGTTACCTGCAATAAAGTTTTAAGCTGACCCTTGAGTAAGCGACTTAGTCTTCTACTGAAGAAATTTCCTTAGTACTAAATAGAATAGAAAGATTTTACTATAAAATACTATCAACCAAAATATTTTTTCGTCTATTTAAATTAAGAAATATTCAGTTATATGATTTTCATCATTATTTCATGAACCAACCAACACATGGTATATATTAATATAATTATTTATTTATTGATACTAATGGGATTTAGTACTGAAGAGATTTTTTTCATTACAAGGCTAAGTAGCTTATGCAAGGGCAAGTTGCTTGATCATGGAAAAAGAAACTGACACCTGCAGGGTAAATACCCAGCCAGTCGTCTTTGACTATTGGCCCTGTCTTACAATTTATAGTTCACCACAAGCCTTCCATCGATTCCAAGGGAAGCTGATCTTTTAGCTTTCCATCCATCAAAATTTTTAAATTTCAAAAGCATTTTTTATGTTATTTGAAAAATATTTCAAAAGAAGATTATGTATGTATTTATGAATTTTTGTTTATATTTCTAAGACTAGACATATTTTATTATTTTTTTTTATCAAATATTCCATTTTAAAAAAATAAATAAATAATTTTAGAATTTATATTATGATATATATTCTTTTAGTTCACAAAAAAAATTGAGGGTTAAATTGAAATTTTTGATAAATGTGCTATAAATATTGTTATATTAATTAATCATTGTATATACAAGTTAGTGACGTTTGTATCACAATAAGAAATTCCAAAAAGGGATTGGGAGGGAGGGGATTCGTTTTAAGGTTATCTATAAAGAGTTAAGAGTTTTGCATTCAAAATATCACAAGCACATCCGTCAGAGTGCAGAGTCCATTCACGCTTTTTCAGGTAGATTTCGAGTAGGTCTGCCTGCTGGTGTTCCTCAGTGAGCAGAAGCATTGGCTGTGCTGGAGCCATCGGCGTGAACCGTTTTCGGATTCCCCTCGGGTCACATCTCCAGTATAACCTCCTGATCGGCGATGTTGTCTGAGAGAGAGTCATGACCAGGAACCGGAAGAGAGTCGTCCATTACTTCGGGCTGTTCATCGAATCTGCCATATAATCAGCAAAAATGGAATGTAAACAATTATGAGTAAAAAATTTAACAAATTGTTCATGATTTAAGTTATTTTTTCAATCAAAAAAATTTGAAACAGATTTCCAAATATTTTAATAACTAGGGTTCAAAATATCACAAGCACATCCGCCTCAAAAAAACAACAAAATATGCATTTTTTTTTTAACTTATTATAAAAAAAAAAACAATTTTCTCACTCACACACACATTCACACAGTCTTTTCGGCAACTTAGGACATATAAGACTTTCACGATAACCGTTATATTAATAATATATATATTTGGGATCCAGGCATTCCTATTTGATATCTTATTTGGTATCCAAATGGCTTAAATAAAATCATCGCACTGTTTGGGATCCGAACCCGCGACCCTTAGTATACAAGGCCAGCACGCTAACCCCTACAACAAGCCCGCGGGTAAAATATGCATTTAAAAAGGCCGAAATATACACAAAAAATATGCATTTTAAAAGTAAATATGCACTCTACATCAAATCTACACCTATTGTCTGTTAATAAATTTTCTCATTATGTTTGACAGTGAGAGGGGTGGGGGTGGGAGGTCAAAAAAGGTTTGAAACCTCTGGTTTGCCCCTAAATTGAGAAGGATGTAGATAAATAAAAATCTGGGCCTGAATATCATCTCAAGAATTTTATTTATCCACATCTCTCTCAATAATATCCACCAGGCTGTCCCTTATCTTCATATTTTCTAAAATTATTTTTCTGATTTGCCAACAAACGAGGAATAAAAATCATACAAATATGCAAAATATAACTTAAATCGCTAAATATGCAAAATTTGCACTTAAACTCCAAAATCAAGAAATCAAAAATTTCTCTGGGTTGGTCCTGATACCCAAAAACCCCCCCCCCCCCCCCCCCCCCCCCCCCCCCCCCCCCCCGGCCAGATAAAAAATATTTGAAGGATAGCGATTAAGAAAAAAAACGCATTATATGCAAAATCTGAGCTCTAGTAATAACAAATATTGATTGAGATAATAGTTAATTTTTTTTTTTTTTTTTTTTGTTAAATAAGTAGTGATTAATTAGTTTAAGACAAACTGCATTTATAAACATCCATCTTAAAACATTGGATTTAGAACAAATCCAATTTATTTTCACCAGTCTCAGTTCAAAGTGAGATAGTTAAAGAAAAATTTAGAGAGTGACGGAAGTTTTTAAACTTTTTACGTATTCCGATATATTAAGTCACAATGAATTAGTAAAAAGATTATACCATGACGAAAATAGGGTTAAGTAACACTACATATTTTTCATTTTTATAATAAAACTCTAAGACAAATTATTTTTGACGTATACATTTTTGAAATAGAGAAAGTTTTTTTTTATTCAAAACACCTTTAGTATTCAGATATCGTTTATATTTTATAAATTTTTTTTTTCTTTTATAAATTGTATTTTCTGTATACAGACACATTTATATTTTGTTGAATACTAAATTTCGAACTCGTTGCGCGTAAACTGCACTGAATTTATATTTTGACTAGTCAATGTATGCACTTTCTAGCACGCTTTGCTAAAAGCATTGATTAGAAAATACGACACGTGCCTCGGAGCACAAATGCCACAATACGACTGTAAAAGGTTTCCAGGTCTTATTAAATAATTTATTAACCCTTCAATAATATACATAAACTGCATAAACATTTTCTAGCAATAAAGGTAATTTATGGATATTATTATAGAGTTATTGGTCATTATCTTTAATTAAATATTTATAATGAAACAATTCACTTAAACAGAGTGAGAGAAAAAAAAATATTTTAATATTAACTTTGATGAACATCTGAGAGGGAATTAATTTCTAAAACTTATTATAATAAAAAATTAATTAAGTTTAATTTTTTTTGTATCGTTTTCACTTCAGAAGAGATATTCTTAAAGTTGTGTCCCGACAGTCAGAAATATATAACAGGCAAAAGAAATCATCTTAGGTGATATTGAGAGGGGGAGAGGAAGAGAAGGAAGGGACGGAGGGGAAGAGAAGGAAGGGAAGAGAAATTCAAGATTCTAAAGGGTGAATAGAACGATTTATATTTAATAAAGTTACTGTATAGCATCGGTTCAATTGCTATTTTTTTTTTTTTTGTAATTTATTCGATTAACTTATATTACTTTTAATGGTCCAAGTTATTGGTCGATGTTCAATTAAATACATTATCAGCATCAGTTTATAGGATAGTCTCGTGGCATTCTAGCTCTTCTTTTAACTTTTATTTATCTTTAAAAAAAAAAACAAATTCTACCGGTCTGGTCGGAGAGAACTAGAGCCTAGATAGTTGTTAAACAATTTAGTTGTTAAATGACCCTTCAAGTATGCCAGACTGCCCCATTAGCGTAGGAGGTTGGCTCAGTACCCTCGAGGAGAAAGTCTCCCTTACTGTATATGATAAATTGTCATATAGACTCTAAATAAATAATATTAACTTGACACTTAGTTGATTGATTGACTTATTTCATTAAAGCAGATTTCAGATTTTGTATTTACACAAAGGTCCATTTTTTGACTGCTTTTTTCTTTTTTTTCTACTGTATAAAAATTTATACAAATTTCTACCTAAAAAAAATTGCCAAAAATGGAGAAAAAAACGTATATTTACTCTAAATGGCCTAATGTTAAATTTTTTTTAAATCTTGAAAAAATGATATTATTTTTTTCTTAGGTCCGGTTGCTTAAATTCTAGTCAACTAGCAAAATTATCCAATAGATTGCATAAATAAACAAGCATTGCAATAAACAAGAACACGCTTAACCTTCGAGTTAAAAAAAAAATTAGTCTTTTCACATATATTTAGCAATTTGAGATATAAGAAAAGTTTTATGAAGTTAGTTGCTTAATCAAGGTATCATTTGTAAAAATTATTAAAAATTAAAATAATTAATTAAAGGTTAGCTTTAATAGTAATTTTTAACAAAAATTGAAAAATTTCTTAAAATAAATAAAAAAGGTTTGTGTTTCTAATGTCACTCCTTAGTTAAGAGTTGTACCTAAGTCTATGTATCTAAAATTATGTACCGAACTTTGGGTCTTAAATAGTTCGGTGGTCTAATTTAACCATATGATTAACTTAACTAGAACTGAAAAGACTCGAAAGTCATAATTAACTAGCTTTTCTAGCTAGTTAATTAAAACTAAAGCAACCAGCCCTTAATGATTTAAATAAGAGCAGGAATTTTTTTGAAGTTTTTTGAAAGTTGTCAAAATTTGCCCAATAAGGATTAGATTTAAAAAATTTAGACCTATACCAAATGGGAGGGCTCGCTGGTGTAGTGAGCTAGGGTGTCAGCTTCTGCAAAGAAGATCCCTGTTCAAATCCTTGGCGTGCGGGATTTTTCATTAAATATAAATATTTATTTAATGTAAACAAATCCTCAAGCAAGCCGTGGATTGGAATATAGGATCTCACCACAATAGCCCTCAGGCAACTCTACGAGGAGAGGGAGTTGCTGTGACATCCCGTCCTGTGGAAGGGACGTAAAGAAGGTTCCCTCTCAGTGATGCATTCTTCGAAAGGAGTAGGCTACACGCCGGTGCTGAGGGAAGTCCCTCCTCAAACTAGGACATCCTCCATAGCATAGAAGAGGTTGGATATAAGGAGCCGGTTGGAACCAGAAATAAGGAAAGGATTAGTTCACTAGCTAGAGACGAAAGCAGGAGGAGGAGCTAGAGATAGGAAATGATGTAACTTCACGGGGTGCCGGTAGATGGCTACGGCCAGAGGCCGGTTGGGTTTGAGGTGTGTGTCTCCGTACACGTAAGCAGCTCGGGTAAATAAACGGGGATCCCGATAGGAATTTCAAATAAATAAAAAGACCTATACCAAATGAATCAGATTGAATTATTGTACCTATTATTCCTTAGCTCATAATCATTTTTTTTAATTAGCTAGTCAAGGGCACATCGACTGCCAAGGCCATATTAGCGACTTCAAAATCAAATGCCAAGTCTACTTTTACGATTAATACTTTTCCTTTTATCAACAAATAAAAATTGCAAATAGAATATATACGGCCAGGCCCTATTTTGTTATATAATGACTGAAGGTTCAATAAAAGGGTTCATATAAGTTATATTCGTAGGAATTGCACCCTTCCAAAACGCCTTCAAGTTCAGTTTCAATATCAAAGATGAATCAGAGAAGTGACAAACAAGTTTCAAACATTTATATAAATCTTCTATGCTTTTAAAGGCTCTCATTCCACGGTCGGAGGGGCCTCATTCATGATAGGCAATATAGTCCGGTGGGGGCGGATTCCTCTCGTGAGCTTTCGCATTAAATGGGTATTAAAGCCCTCTTTCTAGCCGAGTTTTTAAGTCGCCAGAGCTATTTCGTTCGTTTCACCTGGAAGATTATCAACTCAACGACAGTTCTTCGTCTTATCCTCTTTTAAAATCCTTACAGAGATGTATATAATGTTACAAAACTTTCTAGTCATAGAGCTTTATCTCCATGTTAAAACGATATCTTTTTAAAACGTTAAACATAATTAGATAATAAGAGGTCTTTGCTTTCAAAAATAATTATAAAAGAAATTTATATGTTATATCATTATCAGGATAATCAGAATCAGAAAAGAGACCGCACCCAATTAGTTTAACCTATGCAGATATCATATGTATAATAATGCAGTCCTAGATTAATTTTTAATTTCTCTTTAATCCGATTCCCTTTGATATATTCCCAACCAATTTATGCCAGTAAAGTGGGAAGAGTCATGATAATGTTTTTAAACCTGGAAGGAAATAAAGTTCAAAATATGTACAAATAAATATTCAGAAGGCGTCATGTTAATTATATTCCGTAGAGGAGTGATATTGACTTAACATGCTAATGATGAGATTAATAGTAACATTCTATTTGCAATTGAGAGGCGTTAATGGCTCTGGCAGCTGACGTTCCTTTTATCTATCGTAAAAAACTTATATAGTATTTGAATTGCCACATAACTAGTGAGAGGGTTTAATAAAAAATTTCAATTCTTATATATATAATCTCCTTTTTATTTAGATATTTTTCTTAAGAAATTGACGTTTTTCAACAGATTTTTACTTTCTCTTACCTATGTATATATGTAATATATAGGCCTATATAGAGAGAAAGTATTGGATTCATGTCAAAAATTCGATGTCGAGATTTTGATGGATCTTCACGTTTTGAGGTCCCCTGAATCCAAAAAAGTGGTTTTCGCGACATGGTCTGTCTGTGTGTGGGTGTGTGCGTGTGTGTGGATGGGTGTGTGTTCAATTTTAAGCATGAAGGAATTGAGCTATGAGGCTGAAATGTTATATTTAAGTTAAACACCTCCCGGGACCGGAAAAATAAGCTTTTAATCAAAATCGGCCAAAGAGTACTAGTACTCTACTGATGTACTTTTTCAGTTTTTTTCGATTTTCTCAAAATTCGCTCTAAAGATTTTGATTAAAATTCAAAAATCAATTATTTTTTAGATGCTCTTTCAAATGTATATTCTCGTTTTGCCCTCAAAATTGTTTGAAGCACACTTTACTCTTGTGCTTCATAGGAAAGATAGGAGAAATGGTTGCCATGGCCCCGGGGGCCGCCCCCCCCCCCCCTCTCCAACCTTTTTCATATTTTTTTTTTTTTTTAAATTCAATTTAAATTTTACAAAAACTATAAATATGAAAAATCTCTGAGAAAAATACTCTATTTTCCCATACTTATAAATTTTACATCTGAATTCAAATATTCCCTACTGCCGGGAACTAAATACATGTCGACACAAAAAATCTGGTGTGACAAGCACAGTACAGAACTTTTGATTACCGAAGGTAAGAGAAAGTTGTGTGTTGTGCGCCAGTCACACCAGATTTTTATACTTGAGTAGTTTTTTTTTTTTTAATATTCCTGACAGTACTAATGTCACTTACAGTGCGATCTGGGGGAAGTGAAACTTTCTATCCGAGGGTCAGAACGCGAGATCCTTTTCTGTAAGGGAGATGGGTGGTGCTATTATATGTCGTTGAGAGGGGTCCGCATCTCGCTGGGCTACGGGGATCAAAGCACTCGAAGAGTGAGACGTTCGAATGTTTCTCTCCCCCTGTCTTCAATATCCATTGCGATAGTCAAATACAGTTATTTACTATGCAAAAACCCAGTTTTCACCACCAAGATGTTTCACTTCTGTCGAGTGTACTATAAGAAAATAAAAAATTTGCACCAATCGCATTTTCATAATCATTATCATTACTATAATATAAAGCGCTAGCCACTGACTTCCGTTTTATGTTCCTGGTTACCACTCGGCCAATCGGGAGAATAAGTGGAGTCAGTGAGGAAAATTTGAAACTTAGCCGAAGGCGAGCAATTGCGAAATTTTAAGGAAGAATAAATTTGATGCATTTGCTTGGTGTAGGCGAGCAAGGGGGTTCAGGGGGCACAGCCAGGGGCGGCGCGTCCACTAGGCAAACTAGGCGGCGCCTAGGGCGGCAACCTGGAGAGGGCGGCAGAAAGGGAAAAATAAAAAGAAATTTTGGTTCCACAACCGACACGAGAAAAAAAAATTTTGTTCCGCGGGGGAAAAATTTAGCGTCACCAAAAAAGGTAAAACATTTTTTCGGACGGGAAAAATTTTGGTTCCGCACAAAAGAAAATGTTCCGCGGGCGGCACACGGAGAAAAATGTTGGTTCTGCGGGCGGCAAAAATTTTGCGTCTCTTTTTTTCAGACGGGAAAAAATTTTGGTTCCGCACAAGAGAAAATGTTCCGCGGGCGGCACACGGGAAAAATTTTGGTTCCGCGAAAAAAAAATTTTTCGCAGAAAAATTTTTGAGATCAGGGAAAATTTTAAAGTTTTTTTTTGGGGGGGGCAAAAAAATATCTTGCCTAGGGCGGCAGAATAGCTGCGCGCCCGGGCACAGCCCCCTGGCAAGTGGTAAAGCCCGCCAAAAGCGTACATATAATAATAGACTAATATGCGACAGTATTAAAAAATCAGGAATGAAAGGTGGAAGAAAACGCAGCCAAAATTTTTTCTTTAAAAATATATTTCAGTAACTCACTTTTCGGCTTTGGTTAAAGCCATCCTCGGAGCTGCTGTTGGTCTTCATCTCTATGTATATTTTGCATTGTATCCGGAATTAATAGAATAAAATATATTTTATAATTTCTAAATTTATTTTTAAGTTTTTATTTTTTTAATTTTAAGACTTCGGAAGGAAGGGGAGGGGGTGGGTTCGATTCCCTATCTTGGGTCTTACAAATGATTTAAGCCTCTTTTTCATAATTTATAAAATATTACATTTTCATTCATTTAATTGATTTTATTTTTCAAGGTTTATCGCTGTTTTTAAAGCACAAGATAGAGGTATGAAAAAATATATTTTTTATTTATTTGAAGACGTTTCTGACCCAATTGGGACTATTTTCAGCGCAGATATAAAAATTAAAAACATTTCAAATTTTTTTCATTGGATAGAGCCCGAAGCAATAAATAATTCTTAGAGTACAAATAGAAATTCAAATAAATAAGTCAAGATGTTCTCAAAGGGATGAGGTGGCTGTGGTTGTTAATTTGTTATTTGTAAAGAGGCCAACCATAAAACCACTTGGTCTTTTTTAAGTTAAACTGATGCTCTCTCATTTTACACAAAATTAAACATGTTTTGTCTAATTTTAATGTTTTGTTTTGCTGTTTGCGGTCGTGTAGTTAGCTTAACTCTCTAAATATTTATTTTCTACACAAAACTCGCATTCCATTGAATTTTAAGATAGATTTTAATAAAAAATGTATTTTAATTCAATCTTTTATCTTCAATTAAAAAAAAAAAAAAAAAAAAAACATTCGTATCAACATGACTTGTCGATGGATGTTGAAATTTATTATTAAGTTGTTTAGAATTTAATCTATTCATCTCTTTATTTCCTTTCCTTTCTCTCTAATGCGGAAAGTATTCCTTCAGAATATTTTATAGGGCGTCTAAGGCAAAAGTAAAATTATTCAGGAGAGTGGTTTTCAATATTTCGGCAACGTACAAAAATATCAAAATATTATCATAAATTTATCAATAGAAGAAATGTATTAAAACTATTACTGTAAGTAAAGATTTTCAAGAACAAACAAAAAGTAATTTTTAAGAAATAAAAATCTAAAAACGTAGTGAACTATAAAAAAAATCTATGTAATGTTTTAATAAGAACAAATAAAAAAAGAAAATTCATATTAATGAAATATTTAAACAATAAAAAAATTTGAGAGGTAGAAAGAGAGAGCATTAATAAATTTAAATAAAAACTTGGAAATTGTTATTGAAAAAAGCAACTTAATAAAGATGTTTAACATTTATCAAGATTTTATCGCTCGAATATAAATCACTTTTGCAAAAAAAAAAAAATTCCAATATAGTGTCATATTTCATAATGGTGACGAGATGAAGTTGAAAAAGAGATCCCAATCGGGCGATTTCGTTTGCCAATATTGTCAAAAAAGGAAAAAAATGAATCGCATTTTGACGGAGTGTCTATTTGTACTATTATTTGTAAAAAAAAAAAAAAATATAGAGATTTATTAGCGAATCTTACTCTAAAATAAATTGACTTCCCTTCTTGTTTATATGTAAATCAAGTTTGCTATCGATTTTGGCAAGCCAATCTTAAATTTGAAATTGAGAATCCGGATCATATTCCTAAAGGAAATGTCGACCTTTGATTTATTCACAAAGTGTATTAATCTAATTACTTTGCATTTTCAATTCAGAAATTCAGAATTTGCTAAAGGTATGGAAATAAATGTTCTTTTTATTTTTAATAGTAAAATGACATTAAGATTTATTTTATTCTTGAATTTAAAAATTTAATAGGATAGGCTGAACGCACAATGATTGAGCAAAAACGACAAAACATTTTTGACAAATCTTGCCTAAAACTGTTTTTTCAATGCTTTTCTTTGGGTCAACGCACACAATTGGACATCATTCGACATTAATGAACAACATCTTTTTGTCATTGAGTGTTTTTGCTCAATGGCCGAACATTTTATCCAATGCCAACGCGCGCCGATTAGACAAAAACGCTCAATAGAAAAACATTTTGCCTAATCGGTGTGCGTTCGCTTTGTCGAAGAGCGTTTTGCTCAATTGGTGTGAGTTCAGCCATAATGTACTTATTTTTTTCCCCCTTTCAGTAGCTAGTCATTTGGGAAGGTACTTATTTTTTTTTATAAATAAAGTTTATATTGTTCCATTAGAATAAAAATAATATAAAATAATACAAATTTTCAATATGTCAGATGGAAAATATTAAACTCTATATGATGTGGAGGACAGGACCGCCGAGAGCTTTGACGGGGGGCCCGTCCACTGTTTATTAATATGGGCCGGGCCCCCTTCCTCCTCAAAACAAAAGTTTTAATTTTAGTAGTGTGAGGTGGATAGCTGAGTAGATCTTGTAGTAAGGGATAAAGAAAGAGCGAATACAGCTATTTTTATTTCGTTTATTAGGCACTTCAAGCTGACTTTTCGGTCAGATTTGCGACCATCCTCAAGGCTGAAGTGTGTCAATAAAACTCCTCAAAAGTCGAATGGCGCATTTGTGTATAATATATATTGCAAATTAATAAGAACCTTAAGCTATGCGAGTCAAGGCTAGATTTTTAGATATTTTAATTTTAAATCCGAATATATGGGCTTCGGAAGGAATTTTATACATGACCAATTGGCCAGACAAGAAGGGTCCCGGACCAATACCAGGTAAACTTGCACCATAAATTCCTAATGAAAAAGATTTTTTAAAGAGTTAGATTTTTTTCTTGATACATTTAGAATTAGAGTAATCTTATAAAAATAATTTAATTTTTTTTTCATTAGGAATTTATGGTGAAGTTTAAAGCCCCCCCCCCCCTGTCTCTCTCTGACTGCACCCGTGCCCTGGTGAAAATTTAATGAAAATATATAAAACTTTATTAACCTTTTCAATTAAATAAGTAAATAAAAAGAATTTCATTTTTTTCATTTTCTAATATTTTATTTATACTAATACGTAACCACCACTAAAACAAAAGAAATATATTTTATTAAAAAAACTCACCTATCGAATGAATCTTCTCTAGTTCGCAGAAGTTTTTCTCGGATATGATAATCGCTTCTCGGCCGAAGAGACAATAATAAGTAAAAGAGTCCCAGAAGTACCAGCATTCCTCCTGTAGAAAAAAAAAATTCGATTAAGAACGCAAAGTCTTTGAAAAAAAAAGGAAGAGTAGTCTATAGCCTACTGACAAACAGGTTAAAATTCCCCCCATCTATTCGAATCCGGAGTGGGAAAACTTAATTATAACAATCGAGAAAAGCCCATGTTGAAGCTTGATGGTTAAAAGGAAATGAAGAAACGTCTGCCTTAGCTCGGGATATTATGTTCGTCATAATAGGTTAATAAAATAATTAGGCAGTTATAATATACTAAATATTTTATATTATATTATAATTGTATCAAATTCACTTCTTGTCATATTTAAAATAAATATTATTTTTCATATTTCAATTTTCACTATGTATATAATCAAAATCGTTTAAAAGTGAGAGAGTCACCGTATATCTCAAAATAATGGAGTCTTTTGAAAAGTATTTGTATTATAAAACTTTTGAGGCCTTTTTTTTATTTTTCTATATTTTTATTTAGTTTTTTTTATTAAAAAAGTTTTTTCGTTTCACAAATTCCTTTTCTTCCTTCTTATTAAGTCTCCTATATTTTAAAAAATATTTTCCATAATCTAGATTTAATGAAATTAATTTATTTTTCAAGATTAATTATTTTAATAGCTTATATTATATTCTATAATGACTAACAACAAAAATCAAAAGAACTAATGAATTTTTGAATAATTAAAAAATCGAAATTTTCACTCAGTATGATATTTAGCTCATAGAGCGTTTCTCTTAATATTCCTTTGGTGGATCGTTATTAAATTATTCTCTACTCAGCTCATTCTCATTATACCAATCTTCGTTGCTTGCTTTATATGATCCAAGAATTCCACTTCAAAAAGCTTCATTAACCTTAAGAAAAAGGAGACCTCAATAACTTCATTATTTTAATAATCATTATCTACTACATAACAAGTCAAATTAAGATATACAGTAGGTAGGCCCTACTCTCTCTCTATATTTTTTTATTTCCTCTCCTCTAGCTATGACCCTATTACTTGCGGCCTTTTGGAAAAATTTATCTCATTTGTATAAATTTTTTTATCGATATTTTTATTTTATCTTATCTTACCTATGTATATATGTAATATATATATACCTGGTATATACTATATATATATACTAATATATAAAGAAAGTATTGGATTCATGTAAAAAATTCAATGTAGAGATTTTAATGGATATACAAGTTTTGAGGTCCCCTGAATCCTAAAAAGTGGTTTTCACAACATGGTCTGTCAGTCTGTGTGTCTGTCTGTATATGAACAAAATATCTCAAGAAGTAAAGAGCTAAGAGATTGAAATTTTATATTTAAGTTACTCCCCTGAGACGTGACACGAAGCTTTTGAACAAAATTGGCCAAAGAGTACTAACACTTTACTGATGTACTTTTTCAGTTACGGTATTTTCGATTTTTTCGAAATTCTCTCTAACGATTTTGTTTCAAATTCATAAATCAATTATTTTCTAAACAAGTTGATTATGGCGCGGCGAAGCCTTGGCGGGCGGCATCTCGTACGCGTTTAGTAGTTAAAAATTTTGAATTTGCCTCTCCGACTCCGCCTTCTCTGAATTTCGCCAATCAGCGGCATCCCTGAGGCCTGATTGGTAGGTCCACACATCGGACACTGGTTTAAGCGCTTTATATATAAGTATGATATATAAGTATGATACTCTTTAAAATGTATATTCTCATTTTGCCCTTGACATCTTATAAAGACCACTTTACTCTTGTACTTCATAGGAAAGAAAGGAGAAATGGTTGCCATGACAACAAAATATAAACATTTCCCATGATTATAAATTTTACATCTTGAATTCAAATGTACCATACTGTCGGAAACTAAATATATGTCGACACAAAAAAATCTTGTGTGACAAGCACAGAACACAACTTTCAATTACCGAAGGTAAGAGAAAGTTGTGTGCTGTACGACCAGTCACACCAGATTTTTTCTTCTGGAGCTATTTTAGAGCCCATCTTTATATTCTAATTTTAATTGGTTGTGAATATAAATAAGAAAGATTTATTTGCTCAGAGCAAAAAAATTTAATTGCTCTCAGAGCACAAGAGTATATCTCTGCTCTACAATTTCGAGACAATTTTATTTATTGATTTAACGCATAAAGTACGGTATAAACCACACATACTATAATAGAAAGTTATACATATTTAAAAAAATTCTTGCTCTGGTTCGGATTAATAAAAGCAGAAAGTTAACCAGGTGTAATAGTTTTAATTTCCCAACAAACTTTGTTTTCAATTTTAAATTCTAAGTTGAACCAAAATTCATTTCGTAAAATTAAATATTTGTGGTTTCCTAATCTGACTTAGAGACTAGAAAGGGTAGAAGATTAAGAGCCGCTAGTAGAATTTTGTCTGGAAGGGTGGGGGGGGGGGGTGTGAATCGGCTTTAGGGGGGCTCCAGGGGCTCGTAAATCATTTATGAACCCCATGGCCCGAATAATTACATTCTATGAACCGAGTAGCTTTTCGAGAACAAATTAGAATCCTCAATGGACAGTTATTTTTTTTTGTCCTATATATAGATTTCATATTAAAGTGAGATGAGATTTGAAATTGGAGAAGATTTCAAATATTACTCATCTTGATATTAATAATGAAATTCATTGAAAAAGTTCAAAGTGTGTTTAACAATTTTCGAAGTAAAGATTTTGTTGGCATAGATTAGAGACTGAATGAGTGAACGCTAAGCTTCCCTTTACGCTTTTGAGTTGGTGAGCTTTAAAGCCTCGAATTAAGAAAATTAATAAAATACACAACTTTGTTAATTGCATGTAACGAATTTCGAAATTAAACAGGTTCAGAGTTACAATTAAAATAGATGCTTAATTATTTTAAGGTAAAGTTTCGGTTTAAAGAACACTAAATTAAATTTGAAATTTAAGAGAAGGTGATTTTTGTTATCTAAAATAAGATTTTTTGTGTCGACATATATTTAGTTCCCGACAGTAAGGAACATTTGAATTCAGATGTAAAATTTATAAGTATGGGAAAATATTTATATTTTGTTACCATGGCAACCATTTCTCCTATCTTTCCTATGAAGCACAAGAGTAAAGTGTGCTTCAAACAATTTTGAGGGCAAATTGAGAATATACATTTTAAAGAGCATCTAAAAAATAGTGATTTTTGAATTTTAATCAAAATCGTTGGAGCGAATTTTGAGAAAATCGAAAAAAAAAAAACTGAAAAAGTATATCAGTTAAGTACTAGTACTTTTTTGTCGATTTTGTTTAATACAATTTGCGGGACCCACTTTTTTGGACTCAGGGGACCTCAAAACATGTTATTTCATCAAAATCTTGATATCGAATTTTTGACATGATCGCAATACTTTCTATATACAGTATATGAATACTGTATATAGGTCGAATACAAGGAAAAATTTTTCTCCCCCTCCACCACCACCGTGAACAAATATTGTAATTTTTTTTTTTTTTTAATGGCCAAATGAAGGGCCAAATAATTTCGTTTTTGTCAATAAGAAAAAAAATTCTAAGAAAAATAATGGGGAAGATAATGAAAGGATTAAACTATTTTTTTAAGTACGCCTGGGATTTAGGCAACCAGTAACGTAAACGAATGTAAGGATAAAGGAGATAAAGAAACTAACTCCTCCTTCACTCCCACTTGTGCCCACGCAGCGACTTTTCATATTTTTCTATTAGATCAGAAGTAAATAGTAGGCGGAGCTTACGTTCTACTCCCTTTTCATATTCCTTTTTCTAGGGTATTCAAAGGAGGAGTTAAATCTCTCCTTGCTTCTATTTCGTTTCTCAATCCTTACACATCTGGTTGCCTAATTCCTAGGCGTTCTCTTAATTACAAATTTGGTCCTACAGCACACAACTTTCTCTTACCAGATTATTTTGTGTCGAGATTTATTTAGTTTCCGCCGATATATTATTATTAATTCAAGATAGAAAATTTATAAACATGGGGGAATATTTATATTTTGTACCATGGCAACCATTTCTCCTATCTTTCCTATGAAATACAAGAGTAAAGTGTGCTTCAAAAGATTTCAAGGAAAAAATACATTTTAAAGAGCATCTAAAAAATAATTAAATCTCATATTTATTCATCAAATCAAAAATTAATCAAAGTCAGCAACTTGAAATTAATAATCATATATTGGAATATTTTTATAATTGAGTCATTCCACGTCAAATCGATACACTTTTTAACCTCACCATCTCAGATTTCTATGAAATTTGGGTCATAGGTAGAGTCAATAGAGACTAAGAAAAAGCCCCAATTTCAACTTGATATTTCAACTCGTTTAAAAGATATGGCGCGTTAAAGTTGTCAAAAATGGCAAAAAATCGACCTAACCACATCTATTTAAATTGCTATAAAATCTCTTAGAGATGAGATAGAGAGATGAATGAGGTGTCATTTTACAGCTTTTTATATGCCCTTTCCAATGATATACAATACAACTGGGGCGGTAATAAAAAAATTTTTTTTAATTTCAAAATCAAAAATTTAAAGTAATTTTTCTCAAAAAAGTACCCCTTCGAAAATTTTGAAAAAATTCTAAAA
>JAKCPI010027895.1:0-11990 GCA_023213315.1 Euborellia annulipes | reverse complement strand
ACACCCTAAGAAAGCAACATTTTAAATTTTATTAAAATCGAATGAAAAATAATATTCAGGGTGGGCAGAGGGGGTGATTGAACTTTCTGAGGTCTAAAATACCATTTTTCTATTATTTACACCCTAAGAAAGCAACATTTTAAATTTTATTAAAATCTAGTGAAAAATAAAAAAAATAATAATTTTAGGGGGGGGGGGGCGCAGAGCGGAAAAATCTTTTCAAATGTCGAATTGTTAGGGGGAGGAAGAGTTTTTATTTTTCATTTTAAAGATTTGATAAATATATTTTTCGTAAAGCGAGTTAGATCCTGTTTTCCAATGCTTTGCTATGGGGTATTTGATAACCCCCAAAAAGAGCGGGTTCCCTACCCCTAATTCAATATAATGATAACCTAAGACCACCCCCGGAAAATTCCCTACCCATTAAAAAAAACTCCATGAAAATCGGTCCAGTAGTTTCGGAGTCTATGCGTTACAAACAGACAGACAGAGATTGTCTTTTATATTATTATAAAAAATAAGATAAGAAGTATAGATATAGATAGCAAGTATAGGTATCATGGACGTACCCAGCGAGGGGCAGGGGGGGGCCGCTGCCTCCCCCTAGAAGCAAAAAAAAAAAATTAAATGTTTATAATGTGATAAAACGAAACAAAATTGGTGGATGGCGACGGGGAATGATTTTTTTGATAGGACTCGAGGGTTTTTAGGCCTTTAATTCGAAGGCTTTTCACCTCTATATAAAAAATAGCCACAATCTGGACGACCATGATCTGCCCCCCTGGACGACCATCATTTGACCATGCCCCCCCCCCTAGATTTGATCCTGGGTACGCCCATGATAGGTATTATTAAATAAAACTTAGGTATTATTATAAAACTAAAACAACAAACGAACTTGAAACTATTAATTGATATTATTGAAAATTCAAATTTATAAGAGTAAATTATATGCTGGGGCTATTAATTACGGGAAAATATACTAAACCACATTTACGGGGGTAAAAAATATCATAACGCCATCTTTTAGAGAGAAAATATGCTAATTCAAATTTATTGTGTGTAAAAAATACCATCACGACATCTTTTATCAAAAAAATATACTAAAGATGAATAGAAATAGGTTCGATTATATTCGGAGCATTTCGGAAATATTCGGAAATGTGGCGACCGCCGCCGTATCCATTTATAAAGAAGGACATATTCTGGGATTAATTAGTATCTCACCGGCTGCCGGTGAGTGATGATTATAAGGGGGGGTATATGTCACTTTTGTAAATATTATTTTCATTAAAAAAAAAAAAAAAAATTCTTAGCTTTTAATAGGGATCAGGAATTCTTAAATTATTATGAATAAATGATATTATTATCACTAGCCGCGTCGCCCGCCTCCGGCGGGCTTCGCGCCTAGCCGGGGGCTTCGCCCCCTGGACCCCCTCCAGCTGGCTCGGGCCCGCCTGCGGCGGACCCTCGCCTTTTCTTAATTATGAGAACCCGTGGCGCCCGCCTTTGCATCTATACAGGGGGCTTCGCCCCCTGGACCCCCCTCCAGCTGGCTCGGGCCCGCCTGCGGCGGACCCTCGCCTTTTCTTAATTATGAGAACCCGAGGCGCCCGCCTTTTCATCTAGACAGGGGGCTTCGCCTCGCAGCTAGTAATAATATAAAAGACAATCTCTGGCTGTCTGTCTGTCTGTCTGTTTGTAACGCATAGACTCCGAAACTACTGGACCGATTTTCATGGAGTTTTTTTTAATGGGTAGGGAATTTTCCGGGGGTGGTTTTAGGCTATCATTATATCGAATTAGGGGTAGGGAACCCCCTTTTTGGGGGGTTATCAAATACCCCATAGCAAAGCATTGGAAAACAGGATCTAACTCGCTTTACGAAAAATATATTTATCAAATCTTTAAAATGAAAAATAAAAACTCTTCCTCCCCCTAACAATTCGACATTTGAAAAGATTTTTCCGCTCTGCGCCCCCCCCCCCCCCCCCTAAAATTATTATTTTTTTTATTTTTCACTAGATTTTAATAAAATTTAAAATGTTGCTTTCTTAGGGTGTAAATAATAGAAAAATGGTATTTTAGACCTCAGAAAGTTCAATCACCCCCCTGCCTCCCCTAAAATTTATTTTTTATTCGATTTTAATAAAATTTAAAATGACGCTTTCTTAGGGTGTAAATAATTGAAAAATGGTATTTTAGACCCCCCTGCCCCCCCCCCCCTGAAATTTATTTTTCATTCGAATTTAATAAAATTTAAAATGTTGCTTTCTTAGGGTGTAAATAATTGAAAATTGGTATTTTAGATCTCAGAAAGTTCAATCACCCCCTGCCCCCCTGAAATTTATTTTTCATTCGATTTTAATAAAATTTAAAATATTGCTTTCTTAGGGTGTAAATAATTGAAAATTGGTATTTTAGACCTCAGAAAGTTCAATCACCCGCCCTGCCCCCCTGAAATTTATTTTTCATTCGTTTTTAATAAAATTTAATCCCCCCCCCCTGCCTTCCCTAAAATTTATTTTTTATTCGATTTTAATAAAATTTAAAATGACGCTTTCTTAGGGTGTAAATAATTGAAAAATGGTATTTTAGACCTCAGAAAGTTCAATCACCTCCCCTGGCCCCCCTAAAATTTATTTTTCAATCGATTTTAATAAAATTTAAAATGACGGTTTCTCTAGGGTGTAAATAATTGAAAAATGGTTTTCCGGACCTCAGAAAGGTTTATTGGCTTCGCCAGAGAGGACCTTCTCCCCTAAAATTTATCTTGCACCCCATTTCAATAAAATTTAAAATGATGCTTCTCTAAAGTATAAATAATTGAAAAATGGTTTCCAGACCTCAAATAAATGGTTTATTGGCCCCCACCAGAGGAGACGCCCCCCTCCCCCCTAAAATTTATCTTGCACTCGATTTCAATAAAATTTAAAATGATGCTTCTCTAAAGTGTAAATAATTGAAAAATGGTTTTCCAGACCTCAAATGGTTTATTGGCCCCCACCAGGGGGGACGCCCCTCCATAAAATTTATCTTTTACTCGATTTTAATAAAATTTAAAATGATGCTTCTTTAAGGTGTAAATAATTGAAAAATGGTTTTTCAGACCTCAGAAAAGTTTGTTGGCCTCGCCAGAGGGGGACTTCCCCCTAAAATTTATCTTTCAACTCAATTTTTATAAAATATAGACGCAAAGCCCCGCCTTCGGCGGGGCTTTCCGTCTAGCCAGGGGCTGCGCCCCTGGACCCCCTTGCTCGCCTTCCCTTTTCATTTTTATATATAGAGATTATTTTAACGGTTAATTATTCATGAACTTAAGATTTTTTGTGAATCATATCCTTTCCGGGACTCTCCCGGTACATAGACAAAAAATTTACGCCGATATTTTAGAATTCAAAATGTAAATAAATAAAAAAAATCGTAAACATGGGTAAATATTTATATTTTGTTACCATGGCAACTATTTCTCCTAATTTTTATTTTTTTCTTATTTTAACGTTTAATTACTCATTAACTTATTGTTATTTGTGAAACAAAACCTGTCCGGGACTCTCACAAACATACACAGAAAATTTCCTCATAATTGGTTCAGTCGTTTAGGAGGAGTTCGGTCACATACACACGTACAGAAGAATTATATATATAAAGAAAGAAGAAGAAAGATATTGCCAATATGGGATATTTCTTGTTGCAATGCATGTGATAAGATGTTAAGGAAGGATTTTGAGTTCAATCGAGGGTATCGAGTGGGCACAGCTCAAAATGGTCTATTTATGACTGTTTAAAGGGACAGTCATATGCGTGCTCTCTTTTTTTTCAACTGCTGAGTAACTCCTACCACTGGTCTATGTCAAATGCCTGGAAAGCTGACTCACAGAGCAACTACCTGCCTTTTTAATTTCCAAGCCAACCTGTTGATTTTGTGTTCCCATATTGAATAAATTTGATTATACCCTAATTAATTTTCCAAAATATTTAAGAGATTCAAATTATTTCTAAGTTACTCCTTGGCCAATGTACTATATGTGTACTTAATTTTAAATTGATTCAGTGAAAAGTGTGGATTTCTATATAACATACATACATACCGGTAGGTTTTCCCATTTCATTTAGCCTATATATATATTGATTAGGCACCCCAAGGGGTGAAAATAAGCTTTTAAATTAAATCGGCCAAAATGTCCTAGTACTTTACTGATGCAATAAATCAATAATTTTTTTCGATTTTCTCAAAATTCGCTCCAACGATTTTGATTAAAATTCAAAAATTCAATTATTTTTTAAATGCTTTTTAAAATGCATATTCTCCTGAGAAATGGACCCAAATTCTGCCGGTAGATGGCTACGGCCAGAAGTCGCTTGGGTTTGAGGTGTGTCTTTGTGCACGAAAGCGCCTCGGGATCCTGATGGGAATTTCAAATAATAATAGTAATAATAATTAATATGTGTGTGAGTGTGAGTATGAATGGGGAAAAAAGTTTAATACAACTGATGTTTCACTAGGTTATAAATGAAAGAAAAATTTGAATTTATAACTCGATATATTTCGGGCTATTAACCCATCCTCAGGAGTACATGGGACTAATGAGAAAAAGTGTGTTTTTTATAAAACAAAAAAAAAACTTGAATTCTAATATATCTGCGGAAACTAGATATATGTCGACACAAAAAATCTGGTGTGACAGAATAACTTTCGATTACCGAAGAGAAGAGAGAGTTGTGTGCTGAGCGATCAGTCACACTATATTTTTTATTTAAGTTAACGCTAACCTCTGAATAGTAATTCTCTTATTAAATTAAATGGATAAACAATTTTTTTTTTCATTAGCCCTTTGATGTTTTTTTAACCTGTCGATTTATTTAGTAATAAAAAACCCTGTGATTATTTACTAATGGATTGTCTTGCTGTTGTTTTCTCGCTCGGTTGGTTCTAATAAAATCCCTCGTGTTGTTTGCCAATTGGGTGTTGATTGGTTCCGAGCTGAAAGCGCAAAGGTGCACTAATGGTCAAATTGGCCGAGTAAATAGGCTTTGTTTGACAAATATACTAGACAGGACTTAAATCTACCATCAAGCAGAGGAAAAATTGCAATCAACACAGTTGGATCCAACTTTAACATGTTAAGAACTTTAATGTTTACTCTGGGCAATAAAAAATTATGGAATTATGAATTCGTCATTCTTTGCATAAATTTCTTTATTAATAAAATTTTTAAAGATTAATTGAAGAGTTGTGGGTTAATTAATTTTGTTACTTTCTCTTACCTATATATAAATAACGGTCGTATATAGAGAGAAAGTATTCGTTTCATGTCAAAACTCTCGCGACCCTTGCAATAGAAAGCACGCTGGCAACTACATCAAGGCTCGAGGGCATTATAAAGTGTTATAAAAACAACCTGAGTTGCGAACTACTATCAATTAAGAGAAGGGAGGATGATATTTTAACAATGTTCGGAGATTATTATCAACTCTTCTTCATCAGCAGACTATAAAATTGTATGCAAGACCGCTAATAAAGGAGAGTTGTTATATATCTCCGAAATAATATCCTGCTATTATTATTGTCTTCTTTTTGTACTTTGTTGATATTATTGTATTGTTTTTTTGATATTGATATTATTTTTGTATGGTTTTCCCTTTATATTTATAATTTTGTTTGCATACTCCTGGGAGTGAATGTGGGAACCCAACAACAGACAAATAAAAAAAATAATCTCTTGCTAATAAATTTATTTCTGCAAAAGAATTATTATTATTTGAAAAATAATATTTGAAATTACACACCTTTCTTCATATTATAATTAGAGATGGGGAAAATTTACTAAAAAGGGATCGTAATCCGGAAAGTGGAGAGAAACAGATTCGATTTTCAAAAAAATGAACTAGAACTAAATCAAGAGCTTGGATTTTGAATTTATATTGTCATTTTACCAAATTGCTTTAATTCGACCTTTTTTAAAAGAACACTTCCTGTCAATAATAATTAAATAATTTTTTTTAATGATTTTAAATCCAGAAACTAAATCCCTTTGGAAAAGTATTTAATTAGATTCTCAGAATTCCAATCCAAAATCCCGGACCTAATCAAATTTTAATTCAAAATCCTCATCCCGGATTGCAATAATAAGAACAAATCATAAAATTAAACTTTTTAATTAAATTATTGAATAAAAATTTTGATCTTTAAAATTTAATTTCCTTTTCACCTTTATTTTAGAACATATTATTTTAAAAAATTAACAACCATTAATTTCAAAACTTTTTCTTTGTTTATCTGACGTCACAGGGAGATCTATTAATTAAGCCCTTTCTCGGTGGGGATGGAAAAGCCTGGTCCTACGTGCCCCAGTCAATGTTTCCCAAATGCAGTCCTTCCTTCCTCCCTCTTTTATTGACTTAGCCCCTTTTTTGTGTTCTTTCTTTCTTCCCAAATTGGAAATTCCTTTTATCGACTCCTATTTCCTGTTTCCAGAACTCCAGCCGACCTTGAAAAATAACTTAATCTTTTTCTTTCCGTTCTTTCCAACGATCAAAATAAGTAAGTAATTCAATCGAAATAAAATTTTTTAATCAGTTAAAGTTTCTTTTAGTTATTCTTTTAAAGCAGTTATTCATTATTCAATAAAAACTTGGATACTCACGTTCTTGTTTCAATAAACAATCTAATCATTTTCTTTAGCCTTCCAAAAGTTGATCAAATTGAGAATTAGAAGAAATTAACTGTGCTGGGAGGAATATTTATAATTTGATACACTGAGAATGGATTGCGTTAGGCATTTCGAAATATAATATTTGCCAATAAATTGTTTTTACGTGGAAAGCAGTCGCTGGTTGTTTATCTCCATAACCTTAAATTGTGAGTTATTTTACTAGTTTATTTAATAAAAATTTGTAGAAATGAATACTCTTATTTAATTACTAAACCATCTATTGTAATAGTATTGAAACTAACGCCCGGTAGTTAGGCAGCCCAAATGGCACACGCTCACTAAACTTTTTTTTTCTGATTAAAGCATTGAGATAATTTTTATTTCTCTACTATATTAAAAAGATAAATTTTTATGGTTATTCTTTTGTTAAAAATTGTCTTTCGGCCTATTTTCTGCTTTGAAAAAAGTATTTCTCACACAGGCAAGCTGCCATTTGGGTTGCCTAACTAACGGGATTTATTCTCAATACTATTGCAATAGATGGTACAGTGGGCGCCACAATTAAGTCCCCATCTGGGAGATAGAGCCTTGAGTATATGATATATAGTGAAATAATTTTAATGATCGAAAAGGTAAACTAAAATCATCTGTACTAGATTTTATTTTACCTTTTCAGTCATCCAAATTATTTAATATTTCGCTTTTACTATACCACATACTCAAGGCTCTATGTCCCAGGTGGGGCTTACAGTACGTATTTATGAATACCAAAGTAAAAAAATATTAGAAATGAAATGATATCTACACTCAAAAAAAATACATTTCAAATACTTTTTTGTTACTTTAAATTCGACTCTTAAAGTTTTTGGAAATGTGACGAAATATCCACTTTAGTTTTTGATATTATAAAGATAGACCGTCTTTTTTTCCGATAAATATTTTAGATAAACAGGATCACTTTATTAATCTCTCTACCCTTAAGAAAAAAAAATATTCCTTTAAAAAAGAGAGAGAAATATTTCAGAGTTTATTTTTTTACCCTAATAAAGAGATAGGAGTTTCTTCTTTGGGGATTTAATTTGTTGAACTGGCATCCCTTCAAACAGTCACTCTAATTTATTCACAGTCGAGAGTTTTTCGATATACGGGATTTATCAATAAATATTTTACGGAATTAGAAAACAACAGAACCAATCACTCACCTGGCACGTGAGGGCCCCCCTACAGGGTATTATTGCGTTGCTGAGCTGGCTCTGCTCGTAAATACCCCCAGGCAGCCGTAAAACCCTTTGGCAGCATCCCATCTCATCCCCTCGGGTGTACCTGGGTCAATATCGACCTTACGAAGACGTACTCACGACCGAAAATCTCATCAGACTTTTTTTTTATATTCCGAAAAAGAGAAAGAAATATGTTTAAGATTTGGGGCAGGTTTCTTTTAGGATTTTTTTCGTTTGGAACTTGATCATTTTTATTTTTATTCTAAAACAAGTTAATAAATATTAAAATTCTGGCCTCATAATTTTTTTTTGAAGGCATTAAATGAACCCTGTTATGCATTAGTGTGTCAAGCGCCAAATTAAAAATTTAGTTAAGCACGGAATATTGTTGGTGCTTTAAAAAATTTTAGAAAGTAAAAAACATTAATTCTAAACTGGTAACCGTTGGCTCTAGTTGAAACATTATGCTTTAATAGGAGAATTAAATTCACAAGGTTTCTGTTTCAATAATATATTAATTTGATATTAACACTTTATACGTATTTCGACACCATATGTCATCTTCAGAAGCGAATTGTGAATTTAATTCTCCTATTAAAAAACATTAAATGACGAAGAGCAGTGACATCAGCTTCTCGCTATTTTTTAAATTATTTATCATTTTTTAACTTTTATTGAAATCAACCCCTTCGATAATAGGCCTAAATAAGCAGAAATGTGAGTTAATAAATATTAGTTGTATACTAAATATTTTTATTAGTTAATAAAATATCAGCTATTATTATAAATAAATAAAAAATGACTTTTATGTTCTTTAAATATTTTCATAGAGCAACACATTAAGTCGGTAACATATTAAAGAAAAGAAAGTTAAGTGAAGTGTAATCACTTACACCAGATTTTTATAAAATCTAACAAAAATTAAAATATATTTTAAATAAATGAATAAACACTAGATATGCTTAACAGCATATACCAAACTTTATGCTGCCATGTCTCCCTTAAAAATATTTAATCGTATGACGCCACCCCACCCCCTCACATTACAAAATAGAGGCTCAATTAATTGGCTGCATCCTCTTCCCTATTCAACTAAAAAAAAAAAACTTAAAGTTACGGACAAAGGACAGAGCACAGAGGATTGACAATCATACATTATCAAAGAAATTATTTTTCTTTAAAAAAAATTACTTGATAATTAGCAATTTGTTTATGATAGAATAGTATATTATATATATTATTATAAATTAAAACTTGAATGCACTTGAATAATTCCCACAAGTGATATAAAAAAGAAGTTTATGTTCTATTTTACGTCCACCAATGAAAAAAACAAAAAAAACAAAGCAGAATGTTGTTTTCCAAATGAGGTTTGTTGTTTTGTTGGTGACATGTTTGTTTGCAGAAATGCTCCTGGCTGGCTAAGAGGAGGAATTTCGAGTTAAATACGTACACGCCCTAAAAACCGAGGAAATGTCCGTCAAACGGTAACATTTTATCGTTAAGTAGAAAGAAGAGATAGAAGACTAGTAAAAAAAAGAAAGGTTTGAAATTAAATTAGATGATAAGAAGTGAGCGAATTTAATCTTAAAAAAAAAAAAAAAAAAATGATTGATTGTATTTGAAATGACGAAATATTCTTTGAATTTATTTTAGATGATTTTAATTTTGAAGGAATGAAGAAAAAAGCATGCCGCTACCAGGATCACTGCGAATGAAGAAAATATATCCATCCACCTCTCAAAATAATTTATTTAATGCCCTCGGGCTTGGTGTAGGGGTTAGTGTGCTGGCCTTGTATACTAAGGGTCGCGGATTCGGATCCCAAGCAGTCAGATGATTTTATTTAAGCCATTTGGATACCAAATGGGTTAAATAAGAATCCCTGGACCCCATATATATATTATCGTCAAATTCTTATATAGCCTGAGTTGCCAAAAAGGCTGTGTGAATGTGTGTGTGAGTGTGAGTGTGAATGAGAAAAAAGTGTGTGTTAAAAAAAAAAATTATTTCATTATTTTGTACTTATTTATAGAAGGGGGGAGCGGGGGAATGGTTATATTTTTCCTCTTCCTTTTTATACATCGTCCCTCATTTTCTGTCCATACAAAGTTATATCTCTTGAATTTAATTAAAAAAAAAAAAAAAAAAAAAATGAAAAAGAAACATCTCTCATTAGATTTCTAAGCTCTTTTACAGGTATTCTATTTACTTCAAGGTATTCGGATGATTATTTATACCATCTGTATGAAATATTTATTAAAATGAAATTCCTTTGTTTTACGGTATTTGAAACATTTTAAATGAAATTATGAATTAAAATTAGTTTTTTTAATCTGTTAAATAAAAAAATGAGAGTAATAAAAAGTAATAAGAAGGCTGTTTTACTAAAAAAAAAAAAAACTAAACAAATTGTTCATTATTTAGGGTTACAGGGAATTGAAGACAATTCTACTCCCCACCGCCCACTGCAATTTTAATAATATAAATAACAATGGCAAAAATATAAAATATTTACGCAATATAGCAAGTTCGATTTCTGCACCCTCAAAACGTTACGAAATGCTGCATCTCTAGACCTCGGGCTTGTTGTAGTTGGTAGCGCGCCTGCCTTCTATACCGAGGGTCACGGGTTGGGATCCCAGGCAATCCGAGGATTTTATTTAAGGCATTTGGATACCAAGTGGTACAAATGGCCAGCATGCTAGATGTTGGTTTTGAGATAGTCCCCACCATTGGCGTAGCCAGAAATTTTTGATGGGGGGGAACAAGAAATTTTTTTTAAAAATTTAAGATTATTTTAGGGTATTTATAAATCATTTTGTTTTTGTTTTTTTAGCTAGAGTAAATTATTATATTTTACTTTCTCTTACCCTATATGAAATATAATTTGTATTAAATATCTAGTCATGGCTTGGGTCCCATGGGTGGGGGGGGTTTGAACCCCCCCCCCCCCCCCCGGCTACGCCTATGGTCCCCACTCTTAAAACGTTCTTTCCTTCCTGTTGTTTTATTAAAATTGTCCTGCATTTAGTTTTTTTTTTTAATAAGTCATTTTTGAGTAGCCTACTAGCCAAAAGAACTCATTAAGTTTATTTTATTTTAATGAATCGATAAATATTATATATACATGTAGGCCTATTTTAGGAAAAAAAGGTGGAAAAACTTTTCATTCTATTAACCATGGGTTTGCAAAAACCTGTCATTAAAATATGGAATAAAAGAGAAATAAATCTAACAATAAAAAAAATTTCTCTTTAAAGACACAGACAAAAATAAAAGAGATTTTATAATAAAGGTAATATATATCTTTTTTTTTTTATTTATTTTTTTTTTTATTAAATTTATGAAAAGTTTCTCCCTCGTGAACTCTCAAAGTGAATTTTATTATTATTATTATTAATAATTTTAGACCTGTTAAAAAGTTGTTCAGAAATCGGTTGTTGTATATTATTAGCCCAAGGCTTGCCCTTTGCTTATTTGTGAATAGAAGAAAACTTTCGGATATAAAATTAGAAAAATAAGTAAAAAAAAGTTTTCTAAATAAATTTGAAAAAAAAAAAAAAAAAATTATAATAGATTCTTGATTCTATAAAAAATAACAGTTGATGTATTAATAAAA
Organism: Euborellia annulipes; assembly: GCA_023213315.1. Taxonomy (NCBI): domain Eukaryota; kingdom Metazoa; phylum Arthropoda; class Insecta; order Dermaptera; family Anisolabididae; genus Euborellia; species Euborellia annulipes. The sequence goes on along the minus strand of JAKCPI010027895.1, from coordinate 492 downwards.
TTTCAAAAAAAAGCAACTAAAATCTAGGATTAACAGTTTTTTTTCTATATTATTTGATGTTTCATTTTTTATAAGGCTTTCTTCTAAGAGGCTTTCACCAAGCATGCTCAAAATGCAAGGCTGATAAAAAAAATAATCCTCTCTCGGAGACTTATTTATGAGATTTACGTTTATTCTAGCCATTGACGTCGAATAGAAATTAAAAGTTAGGGGGGCAAAAAAATTTAAAGGCAACTTAAGAGAAAAAAAATCGTGCGTTAGATCCCTTGTGCGAAATAAGAGAATTATTTAAATGGATTTTTCTGGATACCAAATATTTAAAAAGTACAGTTTTATATAAAACTAAGCAAGGGACGCGAACTTTCGCGGGAACAGCAGCCAGGTGAAATAAAAAAAGCTTTATATTAGTTGACTGACGTTTCGAATGCTAGTCGCACTCATCCTCAGGACAAGTAAAATTGTCAGAGTTTAGTACAGGTGATGTACTAAATT